>PVKN010021703.1:0-15433 GCA_004027915.1 Capromys pilorides
TAACACTTGAAAGCATCAACAAATGGGACCTCCTTTGGCTAAGAAGTTTTTGCATGTCAAAAGAAATTACCAACAGAGTGAAAAGACAACCCACCAATTTTGAAAAGATTTTAACTAATAAGTATTCAGACAAAGGTCTTCTATCTAGAATTTATAAAGAACTAAAAACCATTAGAGTCCCAAAATTCAAAGACCCAATCCAGAAATGGGCATCCAAGATGAACACACACTTCTCAGAGAAAGAAATTCAGTGAGTCTATAAGTACATGAAGAAAAGCTCCACATCACTAGCTATCTGTGAAATGCAAATTAAAACAATACTTAGATACCATCTCACCCCAGAAAAAATGGCTATCATAAAGAAATCAACTAACAACAAATTTTGGAGAGGCTGTGGGGAAAAAAGAACCCTTCTCCACTGCTGGTGGGAATGTAGACTGGTGCAATCATTATGGAAAGTTGTCTGGAGGCCCTTAAAAAACTAGAGCTGCAAATCCATTCAATCCAGCTATCCCCCTACTGAGAATTTTCCAAGAAGAACTGAAAACATTATATGATAGCGATATCTGTGCACCTATGTTCATAGCAGCACAATTTGTGATAGCCAAATCTTGGAAACAACCAAAATGCTCATCATTTGAAGAATAGTTGAAAAAGACGTGGTATTTTTATACAATGGAATATTACTCAGCTATAAAGAATGATAAACTGGAAGACTTCATATATAAATGGATGTATATTGAACATATACTCATAAGTGAAATAAACCAGATCTACATTTGTAAATATCATATAGTCTCCTTAGTATTAAAAAATCTAAGAAGTAAAAATAGAAAGGCATAAAACAGCTGAATGGAAATCAAAGACTTATGAATTAAACAACAAGATGCCTGGAAGCAGAAAAGAGAGGAAACATAGCAGGAGCAAAACCATGCACTTACGTACACAGAATGAATTAGATACTGGTCCTGTGAGATACTGGTTCTCACATTGATGATAGCAACATGCAACACTAAAACTACATTTGGAATGTGTGTCATTCTGGACTTTTAGATGTGTACTGCTTCTAATATAAACTCAATTACTGCTATACTCTCTCTCAAGTACATGGTTGGTTAACAAAAAATAAATAAATAAAAATAAAAAAGAATCTCAAACACACACACACACACACACACACACACACACACACACACACATATTCATTCAACTGTTCTTACCCTGGAGTATCACAAGGGAGTGAGTCAGAAACCAAATAAAGTCGCCTAGAAGACTCTTCCTAGCATCCAGGAGCACAAAATATTTCACCCACTTCCTTTCACAACAGTTTTGACAAATTTGAAGACTAGCAGAGTCTGTCTGTTCACACTGCCCCCAACTGCTTTCTCCAGTGCAAAAGGAATGAGCCATTCACTGACCAGCTGAATCCATTCCCCATTCAAGCCATTACTGCAAATTTCTCAGCCACCTTCTACAGCGACCCTTCGAAACCAAGTCAGATTATATCATTTCTCCACCCTAAGTCTGCCAGTGGCTTATTTTTCTGTTTTTTTGTTTTATTTGAGTACCAGGAATCAAACTTACAACCTTACATTTGCCAGGCAGGCACCGTGCCACTGAGATATATCTCCAACCCTTCCAGTAGCTTCTTACCTCAGAGTAAAATCGAGAATCTTTATCACGAAGTACAAATAGACATCACTATTTTTCCACCATCTTTCCCTCCCTCCCCACAAACCCCTGGGTGGGGGTAAGAAACACACTGTAGTCCTCAGAAAACACATCAGACACTCCTCTAGGCAGGCTCTACACTTTCTGCTCCACTACCTTAACCCCGCCTTGAAATGGCTGTGGCCATGGCTTCTTTCCTTCAACCAGCTGTTCCCAGCAGAGCAGCCTCCCCTAGATTCTGACCCAAATCACATTCCCCAAGACCTGCTAATGTCTTCCCCCAGCATTCAGCATCATCTTACTCATAAGAGGTTCACATGTTTATTTTGCCTCCCCCGTAAACACAAAAAGTCACTGGACAGAAAACCTGGTCTCTCCTGTTTGTTTCCCTCTCCAGATATTACAGCAGTCAGAACCCTAAAGGCATCAAAAGAATTGTGAGCTGCATTCAGGACAATGAAAATCACATAGAAGCACATATTTGGACAGCATTAAGTGACTGCTCCAGCATCACAGTCTAAAACAAAGCCCTATGCCTCCAGTACAATTAATCTAGCAGAAGTTAAACTAGAGAATTTATCACAGCAGTAAGTAGAAAGATCAACGGTATGAATAATCACATATTTTGATTCTTTCCGTAGACACTAGCTCCATGTACAGATTTCACAGATTCATTTCCCAGGTAATTTCAACAAACTTGATATGAAATGCTTCAGAGAATACATTTCAAATGTTAAATATAAGAAACTTTGAAGATAATGTGGAACAAACAACATAGCCGAAGACTTGCCTGTCGCAGAAATCTACCAGCCCTAGAAAATCAATTAGGTTCCCAAATGTTTGCCAGTTGAGCATACAGAAATGTGTACATTTGCCAGTGCACTGCAGGGAAAAACTGTCCTGCAATTTCTGCTATATTTTCCCTAAGAGAATTAAAACATTTGCTTTCTGAGCAGGATACTAATTGTTTAGAAGAAGTTATTGTTGCTATTAAGCCTATGTGCTCATGCATTTCAGGGTCAACTGAAAGCCTACCTCACCTCACGCTAACTAATTTTCTCTTAGATATTGAAATACTCTATTCCCTTTAAGTCTCATGTACCTACTTGTTATTTATTAACTTAAGGATGCTCAAGTTGTTGGCCTGTATTCCAGTTTACAAGAAACTTAATTGTGGTACCTGACCTGTAGTGCTGCTTCTTCATACTCCTCCCCTGATGTCATCAATGCTTTCTCTCTCGCACACGCTGAGTAAGGCTGACTGGAAGATTTGAAAAGGAAGTGTAGCTTCAGAAGTCAGGCAGAAGAGACACTGGGGCTAGCTTTTGCTCTCTCAGATCTCACACACACAAAAGCAGGTAAGCAGCCTGCGCAAAAACCCTCGTGTTAAGGAACTGAGTTCTTCTCTTTACACCCTGTGACACACGAGCAAGTCCTCTTGGAAGAGGAGCTTCCAGCTTCAGGTGACTGCAGTCCAGCTGCCAGCTAGATGGCAACCTCAGGAAACACAGCATCCAGAACCTCTCACCTACACTGCTCCTCACTTCTTAATGTAGCAAGTTAGGCCACACACTAAAGGTTGGCTGTGTTGAGCTACTATTTTGGAGTTCATTTGTTCTGTAACAATAGGAAATTAATACACTACAGCCATAAGCATCTTAGAAGGGAGGATGCATGCTATCTCCCCCTGCTTGACATGGGTCAAATTCTCACCGCTAACTACAAAGCAGCTGCAATGTCAACAGATTGTGTAACTACAATCTCCGACAAACATTTCAAGACAATCAAACCAAAAGTCTTCGAGTAGATTGATCCTGAGAAGCTGGGCTTGTCTCGGTTGCTAGGTTTTTTCCCAGACATGGTTTGAGTAAAATAATTCTCTAGGCTGAATTCTTTAGTCATCTTCAAAAACTCAAGAGCCATAAATCAATATTTCAATAGACCAAAGCATGAACCCAATCCCACTTTTAGCTTAGACACATGATTTAGCTCTCTCTAGATAATTTTGACCTTCCTGGAAAGTTCTTTTACTGGATTTTGAAAGGAATGACTTGCTTTGGTGTAATTTCATTTTTAAGCCTTCAGATTGTGAGACATTAAAATTATACTCTTCGGGAAGAACTAGGGAGGGTAACACCTGATTACATTCTCCTATTGTCAACTGCAAACGCAGAATAAAAGCTGGGTTTTCATAGTAGATCTATGCTGAGTGGATAGACGTATTTTTCTTTTAGAAAAAGAAAAAAAGCTGTCCTCCAGGACTGGAAAATTAATAGGGTTGTTATGTTCCTATCAGGAAAATCCTTTGATTATATTTGTCTAAACAGATGCTAAGAAAAAGAATCAAAAAAAAGTAATCCAATTACTTTATCACTCTCACAGGAAAACCTAGCTGCAATGGCACCCGGAAAATCAACTCAAGTTAAAATGAGTGCTAACATTTCATCAGATTCAGCTATCATTATGGAGGTAAGAGCGTCTACAAACAGAAAAATAATGAACATAATTCAGACATTTGGAGTCTAAAAGTTCAGCTTTATGTGAAATATCTTTAAGACATCATATTGATTGCAGATTTTAGAGGCAAGATGCCTCTATGGTTCTGGTACATTTCTGCTTTCAAATTCCCTCTGCTCTACTTTCTCCTTTTAAAGCTCACCCTTGAGGGTGGCCTTGAAAACATTATTTCCAAATACTAAACCTCAATGCCTTGCCTGGTGTCCTCTTCGAATTCTTCATGGAGGGAAAGCCTCTCTTTAAAAATCTGTTCATGAATAGCACTGTCCAGAGAGCTTATCTTGTACTTAGACAAGCTGCGATTCCAAAGGTGTTCGCTTGCTCAGAGCTGTGCCTCTCCTTCTGATACCGTTCCACACACACTTCCTTTCCTTCCTTGGAGCCTGAGTATGTAGGACAAAGCTGTCTCTCTTATGTGTAGATGGGTGTGTCTACACCACGCCATTCCAGTCGAGTGACTGTGGAAGAACAGGCAGCGACCACCGCCAGCATGGCTCATAAGCCTCTTGGCCCTTCATCCTGCTGCGACAACGCAGATGAGCCCAGCAACCTTGGGGCCAGGTACTGACATGGTTCTGAAGAAAGGTCCAAGGCGGTCTCATCTGTGAATCCAGACTGTAGAGAAGAGCCATGCAACACAGGCACTTTCCCCGGACTTCCACCTGAAGACGAAACTGGCTTTTATCACATGATGCCATTGAGACCCAGAGATTACATCTACAGTACCTAGAGTGATCTAACATTACTGAAACTCAATATTGTACAAATAAATTTCCACAAAACACTTTTACAATTTGCAAATAATTATGAAATAGCTTCCATGTCCCAGGCACTATCCCAGGCAAGCTCAGTGCCCTCAGTGAGCTTGTAGTAAAAGAGGGAGTAAATACTATGTAAAATTATAATTGCAAAATTGCATCTTCTGCTTGGAATATTAAGTGCTATAAAGAAGCTGAAGTAAGGTAGTAGGAGGGAGACCGACCCACATAAATACCTCTGACTGGGTGTCTCTGAGAGGATATTTGAGCGGAACCTGTAGATAAGAAGCCAATTTTTTACTTTAGTTTAGTTCATGGTCATAGTTATGGGTCTAGTTTCAGTCTTCAGCATGTGGAAAGCCAGTTTCCCAGCACCATTTGTTAAAAAACCTGTCTTTCTGTCAGTGAACATATTTGGCCCTTTTGTTAAAGATAAGGTGGCTGAGTGTGTTTGTAGTTGTGTTTGCATCTTCTAATCTATTCCACTGATTAGGTCCATTTCTCCGCCAGTACCATGCTGATTTTATCACAGCAGCTTTGCAGTATAATTTCAAGTCAGAGATTGTGACGCCTCCTGCCTTTGTTGTCTAGGATTGCTTTTGCTATCCTAGGTCTCTTCTGGTTCCAAACGAACTTTAGGAGTGTTTTCTTTAAATCTGTGAGGTATAACTAATGCTGTTTTAATTGGGGTTACAGTGAATCTATATAATTCTGTATCATTTCTAATGTTTTTTTTTTTCATTATTTTTATTCTCTTTAAAAACTTTCTAAAAAAAAAAAAAAAAAAAAAAAAAAAAAAACAGGAAGAAGCCAAGGTTTCCAGTGCAGGAATAAGAGCAACTCTCCATGTTTGCCCTGGGTGTCTCTGACATAGAAGAAAACATGAACTAGAAACAAGAAGGTTGTGAGATGTCAAGGTCAAGGAGACAAGGAGAGTGCACAGGTAGACTCTGCGGCCACACAGGAAGCTGGGACTTCACTGTGAATGTGACGATAAGCCAAGATCCTCCGGCAAGGACACGTCTTCTGCAGAGATACAGTGCACAAGGGTCGCGAAAGATCTCCAAAGACAAACAGCAATAACACAAGGTCATTTGGTGCCTGCTCTACCTCACCTGTCTGGGTTATCTCTGATTTTTATTGTCTTTGAGCTCAAAACTGAAACTATCACCAATCATTCTTGCCGATAGAAGGGTGTGTTAAATCTGATGACAGGTAATCAGTGATGATTGTCCTGTGGATATCGACCAGTTTTGCATGTATTATGCAAATTCAGTTCAGCAGCGGATAGACTCTCTGTTTTTTTTGTTCTTTGGATTCTCCCTTCAACCAGCTGCAATATCTTATTGATTTCCTCATTAACTCATGACTGAAATAAAATCTCTGACACCTCTCTCTTCTATAGCTGCTCCTTCTAATCTTGCCTTTCCACACATTATCATTCAATGCATAAACGCCCTCCATAGCAGGATCACATCCTATCATATGATCATATTCCACCTCCACCCAGTTTCAACATCTATTTGTGGAAACTACACAAATTGACACAATTGCACGGCTATTCCCAAACCCAGTACACCAACAACTCTCAAAATCCATCTTCAGGATGCCCTTTGCTGAGGCACAAATTAGAGAACAAGGCTGCTACAACCCCACAGAACCCCCTTTCATAGAAGATCCATTCAGCAAGGTCTTTGCTAACCACTGTTCACTCTCTAGACCTGCGACCATACACACTCCCATCTCTCCTCCTCCTAAAGGGGCTCAGACATCAGTGGGAAAGCAATGTCAGGAAGAAATGCGTGGAAACTGCCAGAAGGTAGTCGCTAAGGCGGTGGCTCATGGGAAAGGCAGTTTGCAAACATGAGCTTCCTCTCCTCAGAGGAAGATATTGAAGAATAAAATATACTAAGAACCCTTGGGTATCTTGATTCCATTTGCATCGGCAGAGTATAAATGACCCTACTGAGACAAGATTATGTTCAGGTTTTAGCGTGCTAAAGAAGACCCTGGTGGTGCCTAGGCACAGAGCAGATGCTGGGCAAACCTCCAAAAACAGGAATTTCCCTTGATAACCCAAGTCTTTGCTAGAATTTCTGAAGCTAGGTTAAAAGCAAAGTGTGAATACATTCTGAGTTCTCAATAAATGAGGGAAAGTTCATTAAAGCCTCATATTTATTCAAAATGTGATGAGAAAGGTGGCATCCAGGAACTTCATGCTTAGGTCACAACTGGCCTGTCATTTGTGCTTCCAGAAACTTCTCCTGAGCTGCAGCAGGTGTTTGCTGACCTCTTGTCTCTTTCTTCCCCTTCCCCCTGCAGAAACCCAGATCATCATACTGGATAAGACTGATGATACCAGCTTCGTTTTACTTTAATGAGAACAACAGCGCTTACGAGAAATTTTCTGTATTGTTACTATCAAAAGAGGTATAAAAATTCCCAGTCATTTAGAGAATTTTTATACTAATGAAAGCAGTTTGCATCTGTGTTCTTATTACCTCCTTGAAGCTTCAAATGAATGTTATACCTCAACTACCATCACTGTAGGAATTATTCTTTTCCCAGGCTTTTCTGGACTATCCTCTTCCCAGCTTTGTCTTTATGACAACTTTTAGATTTGTTATCTTGTGTTTTTCCCTTCCTCCATGAACCTTCAACTTTTCTGTAACTCTTTATGTAACACCTTCAGCTTTTCTGCAGTGCTAAGAAAAATTGACAGGGAGAAACATAATTCAAATATTAAACACAATGAAATACTAATCAGCCTTTTAAAAGAAGGGAACTACAAAATACAATAACATGAGCGGATCTCCAGAACCTTATACTGAGGGAAATAAGGAAGACACAAAAAGGCAATATTGCAGGATCCCACTTACCTAAGGTATTAAAAGTGATCAAATTGATTGAATCCAAGTGGCATGTTGGCTGCCAACAGCTTGAAGGAAAAGAAAATTGGGAGCTACCAATTGCTGGATGTAAGGTTTAAGTTGAATAAGATAAAAAGCAGTTCTAGAGTTGTGCTGTGGAACACTGCGCTGTATCGCTACACTTGGCGATAGTGTGCATGCAGGTGACCACTGGGACATGAAGCTCCTGGCCTCCATCTTTCCCTGCCCTTTTACTTCAGCCCTGTTCACGGAGAAATGCAGAGCTGGCTGCACAGAAGCAGATGTTCCCTCAACCGGCCAAAATAATGTGATTGAGTCAGCTTGAGACACTGGTGCGCTTCAGCACAGCAAGGTGGCAGCCCACAGGGAAGAACTGTGCCACCCCAACCCCATCCCCACCCCCCACCCCCCCAGCCTCCATCCCCCCACACTCCCCACCTCTCATGGCTGGTATGGAGGCTGAAGCAAGACCCTGTGAGACTTCAGAGCTACAATGTGAGATGACGCCCCAGCTGAGGCCTTGGGATTTGTATCTTCCTAGCAGTAAAGGGTCCAGCTTTCCAAATACTGAATTATCTGTAGCCAACTGACTAGAGGCCTCTGTGTGTGGTTCAAGAGTGCCCCATTTCTGCTTACAGCTATGCCAAGCTTTCTCTTCCACATACTCTGCCACGCCCCTACCTCCTCCGTGATTGGCCCAGTGAAAGCCCTGAGCTTTCTAACCCTTGGCCTTTTGCTCTACCAAGGGCTCTGGGTCATCCCAAAGCCCCTTCAATTGCAGACTTTTCCCTCTTTGTCTTCTTTTTCAGCCACATGCAATATTGCCAAATGGGAGGCCAATACACCCTGCAGAGGTTTTGCTAAGAGTGTGATTAATGTACACTTAAAATTTCCTTCACAGGCCAGATTTCATGGTAAGTAGCCTTAGCACAATGACATAGAATTCATAAAAATATTAAATGAACTTGTAAAGTCACCAGACCTGTTCAGCAATAATTTTGTCTCTGCCTCTGTTGCTGTCAACTTTGAAAAATATATAATATCATTTTAGGTATTAATGAAAGCAGTAAGTATTGTTTAAATGCAAATTTGAGAGCACTCTTTTTAAGTGACAGGAGGACACATTCCAGCTGTACACAGTCACCATCCTCTCCTTGGAGGCAGTTGCAGATTGCATGTAACTTGCGCATTTCTAATGACAGGAGAGCTCTTGAGGACTGTTGGCAGTAAGCGGAAGAAATGCAGCTCCGAATGGGATGAGCACAACTGGAGCACAGTGGCTTATGCAACAGAACATAGACAAAGAAGCAAGCAGCTTCAGGCCAGGCTGAAACCAGCAGCACCAACCGTGATGCGTCTCTAGGCTCTGCTAGGTTACAATCTGCTCCATTTGCACAAAGAGCTCAGTTTCAGCACAGAGCTGGTTCTCAACACCCGGGGTTGCTGAAGGGTGGTTATGTCCTGTAGCACAAGAAATAGCAAAGCCCAAGTGATAGTATTAGAATACATTTCTAAAATCACCAAAACTGAAATAATGTCTTTTATAGAAAGAATGGCTTTATGGTCATTAAACAGAACCATGATTTTTAAACGAATGGTCAGTAGGTTAATGGACAAAAGGTACTTATAATGTACTATCAAAATAGAAGACTTGAGGTTTATACTAATAGTGTTTAGACAAGATATCATGTCTGCATCTTGTCCTCTGAATGACTACTATGAAGACAACAATATGCAATGTATTAATTATTGTAACTGTCCTACTAGCCTGTTTTGAAATTGTTTAATTGCTATTTTACCTTTTTTTCCTCATTAAAACAAAATAAATAAATAAATAAATAAATAAATAAATAAATAAATAAATGGCTTGATAAAGAACAGGCTTCTCTTAGAACACGAATTACCTCTGCTGAAGGTCTGCCCAGATGACATAGGACTCTTTCTATCTTTCATTCCATTTTCCTTTCCCCTCCAGGCATTCGGCCACCTCTGTGTAGTCAGTGCTTTTGTTTTTTTACACTTTCAGTGTCAAGCTCCTGAGCCAAATTTGGCATATGACAAATGACTGCCCTGTGACTTCCTGACTTCAATTTTTTTGTAGGTAAACAATACCAGTATTTATGGTTAATGTACTGAAAATATTATAGGATGGCAAAACAAAGTCAGAAAGCCCAGTGAATTCTGGCAATAAATGAGGTGAAGCCAGCTGGCGAGCTCACGGATCTTGGCTGGGAGGTATTTGGCCCTGGGTAAGAGTTCTAATTGCCAGGCTAATTTAGAGAAATCATATGGATGTATTTACATAGCAAAGTTCATTTTGACTGATAAGACAAAGTCTGGGAATATACACCCAGCCCCTGACACAGCCATTTCACCTTTATGAGGTAACTGTGGCAGCAAACAGGACTTGCCTGCATGCTTACACACAGACACGCACATTTCTGACTCTCTAGCTACTCCATTTTCTCTTTGCACTGAGGCAAATATGGCAGGTTCGAGAGAGAACAGAAAAGGACTTATTCTCTGTACTTTAACCACGCCTCCCAAATCTAAACAGATCTGCCTGTGACTGTCATTGAGCTAAAAGTCACCCTTCTCTTGGGCTACATGAAATAAGAGAAAGAGGAAAGGAGCAGAAGGCCAAGACTGGAAAGAGGCAACAGAATTGTGTGGATGTCTTCAAGATGGTGGAATGGACCGGCAGCTCCCAGAGCAGCACAGAGCGGGTCATTTTGCTGATATTTTTTGAGCATTTAGTATATGGTACCTGGCCTTAGCAACTCAATCTCATTGGATCCTCAGGGAAATGACAAAGCAGGCATTGCCCGGTCTCGTGTCACAGGCCCTGACCTCCCTCTTCGTCTGCATTGGAGTGGCCAGTTCTGTCTAAGCTCAGACTCAACTGCATGCAAACAGAGCTCAGCTCAGCCTAGCTGCCCTCGGCCCTGCGGGAAAGCTTTCCTTTGCCAGGCTTTCAAGAATGTGGCAACACTATTAGGAGCACCCTCTGCTTGTGGGGAACCTGCCTCCCCTTCTTCCTTTGAGCAATTGGCAGCCTTCCTTATGCTCCACAAGAGGTTCTTGATTAAAACACTTACGATGAATCTTCTGAGTCCTCTGCTCATCTTTCCCAAGACCACATTCTCAACACAAAGGATCCACTTCTGTGTAAACAGCATTCACCTAAATTCCAGGCTGTATTTCCAAAAGAACCCAAGCTAAGTGATAATCATAGTATAGTCCCCACTTGAGAGTTAAGAAAACTCGGAGTTGAGTGAGCTGAGACACTCAAAGAAATTCAGTTCTGTGTGATAAGGGACAGAACCAGGGTTTGAACTTAGATCTGAAAGGCACCAAAAAAAGAAAAAAATGTGTTTCTCAGCGCACTGTGCTGCCCCCTGGAATCCAGTGACCTTTGTGCCACCTTGGCCCCTTCACCTATCAAATCATCAGTGAGACATCACTCAACAGGTCTTGGGCTAAAACATTCCTTTCCATGTCTTTGAGGAGCTTCATGAGAACCTCCTTGCTTCTGGAAAATTCTACTTCAGTGTTAAGTTCTATAAGGCTAATGGTGCAGGAAATTTAGATCTACTCAGGCAGTCTTTAGAATTCACAGTGTGTGGTTATTGCAGTGCTAATTGTCAAGAGTAAATTAATGAAAAAGGGGCTCCACTTCTCAAGGAAATTGCAATGAAGGAGAATAATATGTAAATAAGTGCCGAGTGATGGATGTGGTGGGTGTAACTCATCCATCTGGATATAGCTGGAGGTGAGATGAAGACAGGCAATCAGAGAGGATTTCTAGGACCGTACTTGTCAAACTTTTACATGTGTTCAAATCACTGAGAGATCTTGTTGGAATGCAGACTCTGATCAGTAAGTTTGTGCCAGTGCTTGAATCTCTGGGCTTCTACCAATCATTGTGATGATGCTGATGCTGATACTGATGCTGATGCTGATGCTGATGCTGATGCTGATGCTGATGCTGATGCTGATGCTGATGCTGGTGCTGATGCTGATAGGACTGGTCTACACTTTGAGTAACAAGTGCCGTGGTTTATATCTACATATGTCCTCCAAGCCTCATGCAGCTATGTGATGGGGTTCTAGAGTTTATGGTTGACTCCTGCTTCAATGCTGGGCTTATGGGTGTCAGTGCTATACCCGCCCTAGGTGGGTAGCTTGCATACAATATAAGGGAGGGAAAGAGGCTTGCTCCTGGCCACTCCTCCTTTTCTGCTCTTGCTCTTTTTGCTGTTTTCTGCCACCGTGAACTGCTGCCCTTTGCCACGTGTCACTCTGCCTTGGAGCCACCCAAGTATGGACAGAAACCTCAACCAACTGTGAGCTAACTAAACCTTTCTTTCCTTAATTAACTGTGAGCATCAGGCATTTTATCTCAGCAACAAGGGAAAAGTAGTCAGGACAACAAGGTTTTGTAGTGTTCCCAGGTTTTTGCTTTAAGATCTGAGCACATTTCCCCAAAGGAATATAAGTAGTCTTGGTTTTTAAAAAATTTCACCTTAGTATCAGAAAGGTTGGATAGAATGAGATTAAAATGCATTACAACCTAATTGACCTAATCCATGATCAGGTAGCCACTTGGAAATACATTTTTAGGGAAGGCAGTAGGAATCTAAATATAACGCCCATGTTAAGCACTTTTATGCAGTAAACAAACTCATAATGCAGAGGGGCATAAATTACATCACTGATTGTTTGTGGTTATATTTCTAATTTATTTTCAAGCAGGATACTCATACTATATGTTTCATGCATCCAGAGGTCTTTCTACCTGAGGTCTAAATAACATTGTTAACCAATAAATGCTGGTAATGAACAAAAATAATAACATTGTTCTTTTCAGTGCACAATATGTATTAGTAAGATAGATAGATAGATAGATAGATAGATAGATAGATAGATAGATAGAGATGATATAAATATAGATGGAGAGATATATTGTTATATAACTTAATATACACAACAGGACCAGGAAGATAGCTCAGTTGACTAAGCATCTGCTTAGGCAAGAACAGGGATCAAGGTTTGATCCCCAGCACCACATGCTGTGCTGGCCGTACCCCTAGGCTTGATGAGGCAACCACCAAGACCAAGCATGATGGTGCACACCTGTTATCCCAGCACTGGGGAGGCTGAGACAGGAGGGTCACTAAAAGTCCAAACTGTGTAGTAAGACCCTGTACCAAAAAAAATTCATAAAACACACATGCACGCACACACACACACACACGCACACACACACACAACAATTCAACTAGGTACTACAGTTATCCCTATTCTATCCCTATTCAGATAAAGCAACACAGGTTGATATTTAGGTGAACTGAAGGTACATGACTCACCCCTCAGAACACATGCTTGTGCCAGGCAGCTGGCTTTGAGTTCAGGCACATAGACTGAAATGTGTATGCTAGCGTTCCAGGAGAAGATTTAAAATAAGACGTAATTATGGCAGAGAAATTCAAAACTTCTTTTAACTTATTAATTAATGAGGAAAGCAGTAGTTCTTATAAATGGTGCCAAAAGGATCAGAGAACCCACAGATTTATATTTGAATAAGAAAAATAGAAATGGGTTTACAAGTGGTTGCAAAACCAGAAAAACTATTTAGCGTCGACAGACCAATAATCAATTGCATTCTACTAAATGTAATTTTCTTTTTCATAGATGAGAATGGTTTGTGTTACTCTCCACTTCCTCACCAAGTTATGAAACAGACTAAACAACACCATGCACAGGCAGCTGGGCTGGATAGAGTTAGGACAAGCACTCAATTGCAAGTCTTTCACAATTTTCTTCATGCCAGTGACCATGTTGCTGAATATACTTTCTGAATAAAAGTAAAAGAGGGTGGGTATTTAGAAGGAAGATTTCAGAGGTATGATGCAATAGCCTCGACTGCTGAAGCACACGGTGTGGTGCTCCCTGAGGTCTGAATAGATACTAGTTACTGTTGCTGTGTGAAGTCAGAGACTGACTGCCCAACGCTCCGAGCTCTAAGCTCTCTTTCCCTGCCCAGGGTTTAAAGAAACAGTGATGGTGGTCGTAGAGAAACTGTTGAACTGCAATTCCATAAATATTTTCAGTCCAAAAACTGAGAGGAAGTTTCTGATTCAAGATTCTTGTTGACACACTGTGATCAGCAGAAAACTTGTGAGTTAACTTATCCCATCTATTCTATTTACTTCTTACGTCTTGCTGGAGCACAGACAACTGTTCCATAGACCACCAGAGCTCAGAGTTTGGAGTTGCACCTATGATGTTCAACTGCACTATAGTTTTGGCATGAAATCTTCAGTAGAAAGGATCCACCATACCACACATGCCAGCGCCTTTGTTTCCGTGGCCCGTTGCAAAGGTACAAGTCATCTTTAGAAGTAGCACCCTGTTCCCCCTTTTCTCTTTCTCTGAGGCTTCGCAGAGAATAGCTGTACACACACACACACACACACACACACACAGAGTAGCCATGTGTGTTTAGACCATTGATCTCCTAAGACAGGAACAAAAAATTCAAGAGGCTCTGAACCTTTCAAGGCGCTGCTAAGCAGTGCTCTCCATTCAGCAGCCCATCATTGGACACAGTCATTAGACTTTGTAATTAGTATTTGAAAATGCCTAAGTAGGTGACAAATTACCCAGCTCAAGCCCTCTCCATTTGCAACCCATATTAACCACGTGACCACAAACAGATGCTGGTGAACGCCACAAGGCCTGCTAAGTACTGGGCTCCAACAGTGCTGTAGATGTTGGTGTGGTCCGGCTATGGTGAGTTTAATTTCCATATTCAGATGGAAAGTAAGGAATCGCCACCAACACAAGTGCCAGTTATCCTGTCTTGAAATTTACCAATTGCAAGAATTAAGGCACAAATGCCTATGACAAAAATGAGTACTGAGAAAGAGGAGCTAAAGAGAAAAATGCTCCAAAATCCTCAGCCAGAAGTCTAGGCTAACAGGGGTCTTCCAGCCACCTGCTCATTTGAATGCATAAAATTCTTCTACAGCCATGTGCCAGATGGAGTGGCTGTAGAGAACGAGCACTTGTGCTGTTGGTGTGGAAGTGCCTTGTGGGGGCAGGGAAAGGAGGGCACAACTGCTGCCCAGCCACAGGGGACGCTCGCTAAGACCCCTAGCCGATGTCTCAAGCCTTAGAGAACGCTGCTCCCTACCTACACACGGTTCTTTCCCTCTGTGTACATAATTATGATAAGGTTCAACCTGCAAGCTAGACATAGCCAGAGATGACCAACACCAATAATAAACCGAAATATTATTTCTATTTTCATAACAAAGGAATTGAAAATAACTACATACTGTAAAGAAAGTTACGTCAATGTGGTCTCTCTCCCAAAACGTCTTGCTATATTGGACACCTCAGAAAACTCAGCATCCAATTTTTTCTTTATTTATTAAATGGAAAAACCTCACTTTTTTCACTCCAGGAAGCACTTTTTCAGCTTCTGTTCGCCATGTCCTAGTCGTCAGGGTCACTCCTTCCCTGTACCACCATGAGCCCTGGAGAGTGGGCGACGCAGCAGTCTAATAGCTATCGGGGGGGGGGGGGGGG
>PVKN010021704.1:0-15454 GCA_004027915.1 Capromys pilorides
CCCCCCATTCATTTTTCTTAGCACTATGATCTGAAGCTGCATCCATTTCGCTACAGAGGACACAGGCTTATCCCATACAGCTGAGTGGTTCCCCATGGTGCCCATCCTCCCTACAGGTGCAGTATCTGTTCATCTGTTGATGGTCACACAGACCTGTGCAACCCCAGTGAATCTTGAAGACAGGATGCTGTAAAAAAAAGCCAGACTCAGAAGTCCATCCATTTGTACGAGGTGCCTAGTTCAGGCCAACTGATACAAAAAGTAAAGTGGTGGTTTCCAGGAAGGAGAGGGAGCAGAGAATGGGTAGTAAATGCTAATGGGTATGAAGGCTTGGGGGGAGCGTGTGGTTACATAGTGGTGATGGTTGCACAGCCCTGTGCATATACTAAAAAACCACTGAATGGGGGCTGGGGAGATAGCTCAGGAGGACAAGTACCTGTCTGGCAAGTGCAAGGTCTTGAGTTTGATCCCCGGTTCCACAAAAGTAAGTAAGTAAGTAAGTAAATAAATAAATAAATAAATAAGACTGAATGGAATCTACCAAAAGGGTAAACTTTATGACATGGAAGTTATAGCTCAATAAAATTGTTACTGGGCTGGGCATGCAGCTCTGTGGTACATTGTGTGCTTAGCAAATAAAAGGACCTGTGGTGGATCCCTACCATGACTAAACAAAAAACAGCAGCAACCAGAGGTGGTGGCACACACCTGTAATCCCAGCACCATGGGAAGATGAGACAGGAAGATCACAAGTTGGAGCCCAGGCTGGGCAACTTTATGATTTAGAGATCCTGTCTCAAAAAGCAAAACAAAACAAAGGGCCTATTATTTTTTAAAAAGCAGGCCTGAGGTAGGCATGGTGGTACATGCCTATAATCCCAGCATTTGGGAGGCTGAGATAGGAGCATCATGATTTCAAGGCCAACCTGGGCTACTTTGCGAGTTCAAGGCCAGCCTGACTTGGTTAGCAAGACCCTGCCTAAAAAAAAAGAAAAGAGCAAGTCTGGAGATGTAGCTCAGAGCTAGACTACTTGCCTAGCTTGCATGAGGTGGAGACCATGAGTTTTAATCTGTAATGAGGTAGGAAGAAAGTAAGAATGCACAAAGATAAACCAAAAGGAGAAAGGAGGCTGTAGAAGGGAAAGTGGGCCATTGAGGTAAAGAATATCCTAGAAAGTGTTCTGGAAACGCATGGGGGCCTGAGGGTTGATGGAGCTGGTGTGACACACCAGGGCCTTTCAAAAATGGGTGTCTAATTCTCAGTTTCCAGTTCGGTGTTGGGTCCTTGCACCACTTCATCAGCCAGTGTGCTATCCATATAGCCTGGGATTAGTGGCACTTTGGGAGTGAAGGGCATGACTGGTTGAACAGGAAAAATGAGAATCTTAAAGGAGGCAAAAACAGGGGAGAGATTTAGGGATTGGCAACAGGCAGGGATCAGACAATATCTAAACTCCCTGAGAATTTCTGAGATTTGTGGTAGGGATGTATTCTGATTTGTTGATAGATACCCGGCAGTATTTGTGCATGCATGCGTGTGTGCATGCGTGTGTGTGCACATACATGTGCAATGCTGGAGATTGAGCCCAGGACCACATGGACACTAGACAACCCCTGAGGTACATCTGAGGTATATCTCTATATATCTGAGGTATATCTCTAATACTGGATCCTTTTAGGGGACAAGTAGGAAGATATGAGATATTTAATTAGTTGACATCAGGAGATCTGTCTCTTTCCTGTGAGTTCTCATCATCCTTAGAATAAATCCTCGTGCCCTAGAAAGCCCTGAGGGTGCTGGCTCTTGCCAGCTGTTCTGAGTCATCTCTTACCATGATCCTTTTGTTCTGAGCATGGTTCCCTTTTTTTTTTTCCCCTTCTGTTTTTTTCTTTCTTTTTTTCTGGAAAAGTCTTGTTCTATAGTTCAGTTTTGGCTTTGAACTCACTATGTAGCTCAGGCTGGCCTCAAATTTGCAGAGATCCCTCTTGCGTAAGCCTACCAAGAGCTGGGATTACAGGTGTGTGTCACTACACCAAATCTCTCTGTCTATCTGTCTGTCTGTCTGTCTGTCTGTCTGTGCTCTTTCTAGAAGTACTGGGGATGGAACCCAGGGCCTCACATATGCTAGGTGCTGTACCACTGAGCCACCTCATTCTGATACCTTTGCATAGCTCAAAGGTACATGACCAGCTTTTTTGGGGGGGTGAGGGAACTAGGGTTTGAACTCACGACCTTGCATTTGCCAGACAGGCACTTGTGCCACAGACCTATCTCCCCAGCCCCCACACCCTGCTTTCTTTGTAGCCCAAATTACTACTTTATATGACTTTTTTTTTCTTCTGGTACTAGAGATTGAACTCAGAGCCCCCACAGTGAACTACATCCCCTCTCCTTTTATTTTGAGACAGTGTCTTGCTAAATTACCCAAAGCAGGACACAAACTTTCAATCTTCATGCCAGTCTCCTAGAGTGCTGGAATTGCAGGTCTGTGCCACCACACCCAGCTCACTTAGATATGTCTGTTTGTTCAGTGGTTTGTCATTTTCTTTGTGGTGTGTGTTAGGTATCAAACCCAAACCCAGGGCCTCACATATGTGATATAGGTTCTATACCACTGAGCCACATCCCCAGCCCACATTTTCTTCTCTTGAAGGTCATCTTTGTCCCATGTAAACAGAAACCTGACTTAGGATTTTTAAAAATGTATTTAGTTTTGAGATGAAGTCAACTTACTGCGTGGCCTAGGCGGGTCTTATCTTGGTTTGATCCTACCCAGTATCTGGGTCACCATACATGACTTAGGTGTTACTTTGCGGCCTCAGAGCTCAGCGCAGTGCTTGGCCTTCACCCCCAGGCTAGTGTTCTGGACATACAAGGTGAGCGTATTCACCAAGCAGGATGAAGGCCCCAGGCCAGATGGGACTGTTGGTGCAGGGGAAACCTGGAGGTGAACTGAGAGTTGGTTAAAGGGAAGGAGGAAAGAGTGATGTATATTCCAGGTGGAGAACAGTGTGTGCAGAGGGCCCCCATGTGCGAAGAGAGCCCAGACGTCAGAGGAATTGAAAGTAGTTTGGCCTGGCTACATTTTGGCAGCAAGAGGCCAAGGAATGATGCTGAGAACACAAGCAGAGTTGGCTCGTGTGGGATCTTTGGGAACTGAGCTATAGCACTGAGGAAGAACACCGCGGAGCCATGCAAGGAGTTGGAGCAGGGGAGGGGCACCACTGCGTTGTAAACAGGAGCATGCTCACTGTTGTGCATGGGGCCTGGGTCAGAGTCCAGGAAACAATGAGGTGGCCCTGGTGAGAAATGGGTGGATGCAGAGGAGGGACAGATTCTAGCAGGGTTGGAAGAACAAAGAGGTCTTGTGATTAATTAGTCATTGGGGCTGGGAATTGTTGAAGGTAACAGGTTTCTGGCCAAGTTTCTGGGTGATGCTAGTAGTACTACTCACCAGGCAGGGGAATTCAGATTTAGATCTGGGTGACAAAGTTATGAGGGGGATAGGCTGAGTTTCAGGGGAGAGTAAATAGGTCACTTGAAGTCAACACAAGATTACCCTGTGAGTTTATTGGCAAAAGCCCTTTTTTCGCTTTTTGCTTGAGACGGTGTCTTACTATGTAGTTTAGGCTGCCCTTGAATTCACTATGTAGCATGGGCTTAGAATACTCAGTGATCCTCCTGGTTCAGCTTCCCAAGTGCTGGGATTAGAGGCATACATCACCATATCCAGCTTTTTGTTTTATAGTGTTGGAGATTGGACCTAGGTTCTTTGCATTAAGCTATATCCCCAGTCCACGTTTTATTTTGAGACAGGATCTCACTAAGTTGTCCAGACTGGGCTCAAACTTGTGATCCCCTGCCTCAGCCTCCCAGGGTGCTATGATTATAGGTATGCACCCGCACACCTGCAAAGCCCTTTTTTTTTTTTTGAGACAGGGTCTTGCTATGCACTTCAGGCTGGCCTTGAACTCATTTTTGTAGCCCAGGCTGGTTTCGAACTCACAGCGATCCTCCTGCCTCAGCCTCCCAAGTACAGGGATTACAGGCCTGCACCACCACACCCGGCACAAAGCCCTGTCTTATTTATCTACATGCTCAATCCCAGGTGGCCCTGGCATAGAGTACCCAAGTGTGCTGAATGAAACAGTGAGTAGGGGCGGGAGCAGGAGGTGAAGCTTGGGGTAGGATGCTTGCCTAGCATGGGTGAGGCCTGGAGTTTATACCCAGCACCAGCACCACAACAAAATATATGGAAATGCAAATGTGCCTTGTGCCAGGGAGAGAACATTCAAAGGTGATAACCACTATTAATAAGCATCATTGCTGGGTACGGTGGTGTCCGCCTGGAATCCCAGCACTCTGGGAGACTGAGACAGAAGAACTGCAATTTTGAGCCTAGCCCTGATAATTTAGCAACTGAGCAAAAACCTGTCTCAAAAAAAAAAAAAAGAGGTTGGGAGCTATGTAGCTCTGTCCAAAAACCCTGAGTTTAACTCCCAGTATGGGGCGGGGGGAGACAGAAGAAAGAGAGTCAAAGAGTTGAATTTCTGAAAGCAGAGATCAGAGAGGTTCGATTCCTGGCGAGGTCATACACTGGCAGAGTAGAGGCAGCTTCTACTAGTGAAGAAGGATGTAGTTTCTCTCCTAAAGACCCCAGAGGGCTGGTGAGATGGTTCAGTGATCTAAAGTGCCTGCTTAGGAAAGCTCAGGCAACTGCAGGGACTGCGGTTTGATCCCTGGCACCACATCCTGCGCCAGTCCCACCACCAGGGCAGGCTGAGCCAGCCATAATATGAATAAATAAATAAATAGACTCCAGAAAGGCCTCCAACACCTCCTTAAATTCAGCTCAGGGAGACCCATGTCAAACTATGACTGTGAGAATCGTAGGACAGTAAGTTTGTGTTGCCTTAAGACACTTCATTTGGGGCCAGTGAGATAGCTCAGTGGTCTAAAGCGCCTGCTTAGGCAAGCTTAGGCAACTGCACGGACCATGGTTTGATCCCCGGCACCACATGCTGTGCCAGCCCCACCTCCAGGGCAGGCTGAGTCAGCCATAATATAAATAAATAAGGTTTAAAATAAAAAACTGATGGGAGGGGCCGGCGAGATGGTTCAGTGGTCTAAAGCGCCTGCTTAGGAAAGCTCAGGCAACTGCAGGGACTGCGGTTCGATCCCCGGCACCACATGCTGCGCCAGCCCCACCACCAGGGCAGGCTGAGCCAGCCACAAAATAAGTAAATAAAGAAACAAACACAACAAGCAAACAAATAAATAAAAATAAAATAAAATTAAAAAAAAAAATGATGGGAATATGTCAAAAGGGTCTAGAAGAATGTACCCATTTCAAGGTAATATATACTGAGATAATTAAAAATAAAATATTATTAAAAAAAAAAAAAAAGACAGTTCATTTGTTCAGCAGAAAGAGCCTGCAGACAGGACTTGAAAAGCAGGGGTTTGACACCTGGCAGAGCAGCTGACATTCTCAAGTCATCCAGCCTGCGGCCGAAAAAGCAGCTGTGGCAGGACCCCACCCTCACCCTCAAAACCTGCTTTGCTTCCTATGTCCCTTCCAGCATCCTCTCAAGAATTTGGTCTCTTCCAGTGGCTCTAGTACCTTGCTAGGCAACCTTGAACAAAGCCCTCCCTTTTGCTGGATCTCAGTATCTGCATATGTAAAAGACGAGAGGAGCTGGTCCAGGAGATCCTCTGGGTCCTGGAGGCCTGCCACAGTGAGTCAGCATTTCCAGGATGTGACGGGCCTGTGAGAGCTCCCGGAGGATGCTCTTGGGCTGCTGCCCTCCATCCCTGCACTGGTTTTCTCCAGAGAATCCTGCCACAAACAATACACTGCTGCTGAAACAATGAGCTTGGTGAAAAGATGGGAACAATGCTTTATTGACTTGGCACCTATGAACGGGTGGCTACAGGCCCCAGGCTTCTTTGCCATTGCAAAGTGGAGGCTCTGTGGTGGGGGGAACATAAGTCAGATGCTGGTTCTAGCTGCAGGGAGGGACTGCTGTCCCTGCTTTGGCCCCTCCAGCCCCTTTGTCCAGCCGAGCACCATCTGAGTCCAAGCCCTCTTGGAGAGGGGCAGGGTGATGACCCAAGTTCTTCCATAGCCCGTGAGAGTCTAAGGAAAGGGCTGAGGTCCCTCTTGCCTACCTCTTTATATGACTCCCAAGATAGGTGAGCAGAAGGCAACCCCATTTATAGAGAGCTGCTGAGTGGCCTGGATCAGGATCCAGGCAGGGAGGGTCAGGAGTGCTAGGAGTTCTTGGGAAGAGAAGAGTTGAGGGTTGACCCCCTCCCCACCTCCACATTTTCCATCTTCACTGTATGAGCATGTCATATATGAGCCCACAATGGCTGACGAAAGGCTGAGGTCACATGATAAAGTTGATGGGGTACAGGTCCCCATGCAGGACCACCCTGCCTAGGCAGCCTCTCCTAGGCATAAAGAAGGAGGAGCTGCTTGAACTGCAAGACACAGGAGGAGGCCCTCCTGGAGGAGGACAGCTTCCTGGGGGAGGAGGACCAGGTGACACTTGGCTCCCCAAAGAGGTGGTCTGCAGAGCCAGCTGGGTCATGACAGCTGGCACAGGACACTGGCATCTTCACTGTGGTCACAGTTGTGGGCATCCCAGCGGATGTGAGAGCAGAGCAGCAGGGTGCTCTCATCCCCACGGCATTTGACGTTATCCAGGAGGATGGGGCCTCGGCCTGAGCCAAAGTGGGCTTCACCAAGGGCTGCCAGGGCCTGGCCACAGCCCAGCTGGCGGCACAGGACACTGGCTGCTCGCAGGTCCCAGGCATCATCACAAATGGTGCCCCACCGCTGCCCTAGGAAGAGCTCCACACGGCCCTCGCACCGGTGGGCTCCACTGACCAGACGTAGGTGCCCTGTGTGTGGGATCAAGCTTGGGGTTAGAAAAGGCCGCCTCCCTGCTAGGCTAGAGGAGGTGAAGGGTAGCACTGAGACATACAGCATTGCTCTGGGGGCCTCCTTGAGTTCAGATAAATGAGATTAAATTAGGATGGGCAACTGCAGCTGGAAATGATGATGTTGAACATCTGTGACCCCAGCACTCAGGAGACAGAGGCAGGAGAATCACAGCAAGTTTAAGGCCAGCCCCAACCACATGGTGAGTTCAAGGCCAGCCTGAACTACACTGAGAGATTGTGCCTCAAAGAAAATAAAGGGGGCGGCAGCTTCACCCAGAAATTGGGCTAGAAGAAAGTGTGCAAAGATGCTGAGTGGGCTGTGAGCTGGGTTCTTCATTCTGCTCTCTCTCTCTACACTTTTTCCCATAATCTCAGTACCTTAGCTCTACGCCATCGCTTCTCGGCCTTTTGGCTAAGATCAAGTGTAGCTCTACGCCAGTCCTTTGGAGACTGATTATGTCCTATTATGTCTCCCCAAGGTTACCATAGTCTCCCCTCACTCAATGCCTTTAGTCCCTAGTCTGAATTCTAAAGTCTCGCTCCTTCCCTAGAACAAGTTTCCCATGCCCTAATTTTGATCCCAATTGTAGAGATTTCTAGATTGCCATAGTTTAAAATTAAGCTCCTTCTTTCCAGATACCCTACTCCTGTGTATGAGGAGGCCTGAAACCAGCATGAAGGCCAAGGTTCCAGGACCTGATGCCAATCTGTCGAGCTGCTGTAACCCAGGCTGTGACCTCCCTCAATCCAAGTCTGTCATTCGTGGTGTCTCCACCTCACTTCAGACAGCCCTTAGTACCTACCATCCCTGGGTCGAGGAGTGGGCACCCGGGTGGTCTCAGAACCGTCCTGCTGGACTTGCAATCCCAGCTCCTCTGGGCCTTGCTCAGGAAAAAACAGAAAAAAAATTCCAATTTCACTGAGGAAGATATTCCTTATGGCCAGGTCACCTCCTCTCATCCCCAGGGAAGCATTTGTGTGTGTGTGTGTGTGTGTGTGTGTGTGTGTGTGTGTGTGTGTGTGTGTTTGAGACAGGGTCTCACTATGCAGTTCAGGCTGGCCTTGAGCTCACTTTTGTAGCCCAGGCTGGTCTCAAACTCGCATCAATCCTCCTGCCTCAGCCTCCCAAGTGCTGGGATTACAGGTGTGCGCCACCATGCCCACCTTCTCCAGGGAAGCATTTCTAAGGACAGACAGAATAGATTTCACAGGATCCCGAAGAACTCCTTAGATTAAAAGCGGAAATTGTGAGCTGGGTGTGGTGGTATACACCAACAGTCCCAGCACTGCAGGAGGCTGAGTCAGGGAGCAAGTTTAAGGTCAGTATGAACAATGTAGGATTTGCCAAGACAGTATATTAAAATAAAAAAATGAAAACAGGGCCAAGGATAAAGCTCAGCCTTGGGTTCAATCCACAATACTAAAAAGTAAAGCTGTGCTAATTTCACCCAAGGGCCCAAGACAGAAGCCCTCTGGCCTAGCTAGCCCTCTGTGGCAAAGTCTTTCTCTCAGGAGGCCAGAGGGCCCAAGAGGCCTGGGCAACAGATGAGGGTGAATATAGCACTTTCAGTAGCAATCATTGAACTGAAGCACTTTACAAAATACTCCCAGAAAAAAAAAAAATACTGCCAGACTCTGCAAACACCCTCTCTGCATCGCCTCCTCCCATAAGTCACAGGCTAACCCAGTAAAGACTGATTAATTCTCCCTGGTACTCTTCTACTAGGGCGCTGCAGGTCTTGGACTCAGCAGGTACCACGCGGCTCCGCCCCTCGCGGGCTCCTGGACTGGCCATACTGCCCTCCACCTGCACACCCGCCCTACTCTCCCACTGCGGAGGGCGCTCCCTTCCGGCCCCACCCCAGTGCCGCGCAGCCGCAGAGCACTCAGCGGTCAGCTTGCTCAGCTCTGGCGGACCGCTCCGGCTGCAGTGCGCAGAGTCCTCACGCAGACCGCGCCGCAGTATACGTACGCGCGGCCCCGCCTACACCCTCGCCGCGTGCGTGCTGACGTAGTTCCGCCCCGCCTCGTGCGTGCCTCCTTACCCGCGCACAGTGCACCAGCGTCCTCGTGGTGGCCGCAGTTGTGCTGACCCCAGCCCAGGTGGAAGCAGTCGCTCAAGCGGGCCTCAGTACCCGCACAGCCCACGTTGTCCAGCAGTACGGGACCGCGGCCATAACCAAAGTGGCCCAGGCCTGTGGCGCCCAGCGCGGGCCCGCATCCCGCCTCGCGGCAGGCCACGCGCGCGTCCGCGAAGTCCCAATCATCGTCGCACACGGTGCCCCAGCTCCCGGCGTACAGCACCTCCACGCGGCCGCGGCACGGGCCCGGACCGCCTACCAGCCGCAGCCGCCCGCCTGCGGGGCGCACAGGCCCGCAGCCAGAGGGGCTGGGCTGGGGCGGCCGGCTCCTGGGCGGAGCCCCGTACCCCACCCACCCCCACTCCCCGCCGCCCCCCGGCTCAGCCACTTACTTCTCTTCCCCGCGGCCCAGGCGGCTGTGGCGAGCAGTGTTGTCTCCCCGGAGGGCTGAGCACCAACCCCTGTAGCTGCAGAAAAAAGGGCAGCTGGAGCCTTTGAAGAAGACGAGAGGTCTACTCCTGTGATAGAACAGGGCGACCCCTACTGAAGTAGTCCCACCTTTATTCCCCGCCTTCATCTCAGGATCAAGTTATCTGGAGGTCCTGTGGAATTTAAAAACCAAATCCTAACTCCAGGTATTTGTCCCTACAGATTAGATACTGGGAGTCAAATCCAGGGCCTTCTTACTGCGCTAAATCTCCCCTCTCCTTTTTTTGGAATCTATCACTAAGTTACCCAGACTCAAACTAGCTCAAATTTACAGTCCTTCCACCCCTGACTCCCAGAGTGCTTGCAATTAGTCTTGTGCCTCCACACCCATCTGTTACCCTTTTTTTTTTTTTTTTCAGTAGGGTCTTGCTTCATATTTGAGGCTAGCCTTGAACTCACTGTGTAGCTCAGGCTGGCCTTAAACTTGCAGTGATCCTCCTATCTGAGTTTCTCAAGTGCCGGGATTATCGTGTGTAATACCACACCAGTTATTCCTTTTTAATCTCAATTATAGCTCCAGCCCTAACACCACACTTTTAACCTTGATTCATTTCTCATCTCAACCCCCCACAAGGGCCTCTTGAGTCCCATTGTCAGCATCAGTCCCAAATTTGACTTGGGCACTTTGAGGAAATCCTTTAATATCTCCTCACATTCCCCTGAACTTTACAGAGCTCTGGGCTCCATCCTTGCTCCATCTGCTCATCTGTTCTCTCACCCACCTCTTTACCATCTGGTTGCAGTCTTGGCCCATTAGGGCTTCCTTCCTGTGGATCCAGAACAGCCTCCAGTTTCCAGCCTACCCACCTCACCTCTGCCATTCCAACCTGGAAGGCGGGCTCTTCACCTGCTGGCTCTGTGTGCCAGGAACCATCCTCTCTTGTGGCCAAGGGTGGCAGTGCTGTGAGAGTTGAGGGGCCCAGGACTAGAGCAGGAAAAATGACAGCAGGATCAGAGGCTAAGGTGCAGCTTCCTAGTCAGGGCCATGGCAGAGGAGGGTTTTCCAAAAGGCAAGAGATTTTACTTCTGGGCTCAGGCCTCGGTCCCCACTGGGATCCAAATAGTAACTTGTACTTGTAGAGGTGTACTACAACTTCACAGGGCCCTCTATAAAGGGCTTTCGAAGACCAGCTGTAGTTTCCCCTAGTGTCCAGTGTTCTTAAAAGGCCGATACGCCCATGACACTGAGATGCCTTACCTACCAACGAGGGCCAAACCTTTCAAAGTGGACTTATCCCCATCTTCCAGCTAAAGTAGGGCTAGGGTTGTGGCTCTGCCAGACTCAGGGTGTGAGGACGGGTAAGGCTTTGCCTCTCTGGGCCTCAACTTTCCCACCCATAAATGGAGATGAGATCTTGGTTTGCTAAGGTACTCTCCATCTTGCAAAATGGAGTCCTCTTATGAAATAGCTTTATTGACCCTAGTATTTCCTTTTACGGAGAACACTTCTCAAATTGGAGAAAGCCCAGGTAAGAAGGGAATATTAGTATGTGCTAGGTGACTCTGGGGCAGTTCAAGAGTCTTGTTGCTTTTTCTAAAGTATTCCATGAATAATTCTTGGAAATTGCTAGAAAACTGTGGAAGTATTATTAGTGGAGTGATGTTGCAGGATTGTAACAGCTGTGGAATGTGACACCAGCAGTACTGGGATGCTGTGAGGCACCCTTTATAGCACTACTGAGATAGGGTAAATCGTTTTGGAGCCTTCCTGGAGAGCTCTGGAATCCTCAAGGAAGCTAATTCGCCCTCCCCAGACCTCAACCATCCTCTTCTGGGGCGCCGCTCTGCCCCGCCCCACCCGCTGCCCCGCCTGGCCCCGCTAATGGCCAAGTCCCAGTCCACACCTGCGCAGAGCGCGCCTGCGTCCTCGTGGTGGCCACAGTTGTGCACGCCCCAGCCCAGACTCAGACAAGCTGCCAGGCGGGGCTCGCTGCCTTCACAGTGCACATTGTCCAGCAGGATGTGTGCTCTGCCATAGCCAAAGAAGGCGTTGGTGGTGGCGGCCAAGGCAGGCCCACAGCCCAGCTGACGGCAGACCACGATGGCATCTGGCAGACCCCAGTCATCGTCGCACACCGTGCCCCACAGGCCGCCGTGCAGGATCTCCACTCGGCCCTGACATGGGCCTGCGCCCCCCACCAGGCGCACGCTGCCCTCGCCTGTGAAAGGGCGGGATGGGGAGTATCTCCGGAAAGGCTCTGCCACCTATCCCTGCCTGAACCTCCCACATCCAGTGCTGTGTGCCTCAGGTCCCAAACCCCAGGGGCGCTGCTTCCCAGTGGCCTAGATAGGGGTGGCTACTGGGCTTATGAGGCAGCCAGCTCTGATAGCCTTGCCTAAAACCAGTCCTCACAGCCATGCTTGGTGGTGGGACATGCCTGTAACCCAGCACTCGGAAGGCTGAGGCAGGAGGATCATTGGGTTCGAGACCAGCCTGGGCTGGTGAGTATAAGGAGAACCTGAACTGTACAGTGAGATCATGTCTCAGAAAAGCCAAAACCAAGCAGTGCGTGGTGGCACATGCCCGTAATCTCAGCACTTAGGAGGCTAAGGCAGGAGGATCCCTGGGAGTTCCTGAGAGACCAGCCTGAGCTACAAAGTGTGCTCAAGACCAGTCTGAACTGCATATAGAGAATCTGACTCAAAAGAAAACAGTCAAAACCCTACCCTGCAACACACACTCCTCACTTCCCTTGTCCCTGCTCTCATAGAAGAGCTGTTTCCTTATCTACTACTGCCCAAAGAAAAAAAATCTCATTTTTTTTTCAGTACCAGGGATTGAACTCAGGACCTTGCACTTGCTAGGCAAATGCTTATCCTACTGAGCTATCTCCCGAGCCCCAAAAAACCTCACTTTTCAAGATGCAGCCACCACATCTCTTCTTCCATGCAGCCCTGCCTGATCTGACCCTCTTCTTCCTCTCCGCCTTCCACACTGGTCTTTGAACCTAGAGCCCTGTGCTAGATCAGTGCCTTAACACCCAACTACAATCCGCAACCCTTTATTAGATTTTATTTTGGTCCAATGTCACTAAATTGCCAGGGCTGAAATGCACAACCTTCCTCCTGCCTCCGTCTCCCATAGTGCTGGGATTACAGGCGTGTATCACCACGAAGCCAGGAGACTGTCATCATTCTTGTAACTCTCCCATTACCTCCACCCCTCCTCCAATATTACCCAGTCTCTCTTAGCCTTTGATTTTAATCCTTGTGCCCCCACTGCCTGGCGTAGAGTGTGAGACTCCTCAGACCTCGGAGTTACCTCTGTTGTTATCCCCTAGGTCCCTTACTCACCTTTGCCATTCTGAGGAGTTGTTGGGGGTGCTCTGCCAGTTAACAGCTTCCTGGTTGGTGGCTGGGTGGGCAAGAATTCTGGGGTAGGAAGCAAGAACGAAAGAAGGAATCAGGGATTTTCTGTTCTCCGTCCTCAAACCCACAAGGTAGAAGCCTGCACCCAGAGCCTCCAGCCAAAAGGATCAGAGCCTCTTCTCCAGCCTCAGCTTGGCTTCAGCCTCAGTTTGCGCAGACAGCCAGACACTGGGAAGTCCCTACGCCCCTGCTGGCTGTCACCAGCTGTCTGCCCTCCAGCAGTCTGGGGCCTCTGCTCACCATCGCAAAGGACAGCCACGTCCTCGTAGTGAAAGCAGTTGTGGACGCCCCAGCCCCGGCTGCCACACTCGCTCAGCGTTGCCTCCTGTCCGTGGCATTCCACATTGTCCAGCAGGATGGGGCCCCAGCCCTGGCCGAAGGCAAGGGGTCTCGGCACGGGCAGTGCCAGGCCACAGCCCAGCTGACGACATACCACATTTGCGTCCACCACATCCCAGTCATCGTCACAGACACTGCCCCAGGAGCCACCGTGCAGGACCTCTAGGCGCCCTCGGCAGCGGTTCGGGCCCCCCACGAGCCTCAACTCTGCAAAGAGGGTTGAGCTGGCACCAGGGGTCCCTATGCCCAACCCACAGGATGCCCACTTTGCTGTGAAGCCTGGGAGAGCTGTGGGATCAGTCTCTTCTGTGAAACGGGGAAACTGTGGCGGTGTTTTGGATGGGGGCTGCATACTCCCTGGGGTCTCTGGCTGCCAGAGGAGCAGCTGGGCACAGGGCAGGGACAGGGCGGGGCAGGCACCTACCTGGCAAGGGCAGCAGAGTGGGCTGCAGGGCGCTGGCTGAAAGGAGTGAGGAAGAGTGTGGGCCCCTCTGCCCGTCCTCGGCTGTCGGGTCCTAGGAACACAGCCTCCCCTCCTCCATTATCCTTGCTGTTGCCCTTACCCTGACTCCTGTCTTTCAAAGTCCACCAGTGCCTTCTGGATCTGTTGAAGTTAGCCTCACCATCCTCTCCCTACAGGCCACCCCAGAAAGAGCTGCAAGATCTGGGCTCAGTGGCACATGCCTGTAATCCCAGAACTTGGAGAGGCTGAGACAGGAGGATCACCAATTAAAGCCCAGCTTGAGCAATTCAATGAGTTAGCAAGACCTTGTCTCAAAGAGTCAGGGATGTAGCTCTATATAGAGGCCCTGAGTTTGGTCAAAGCCTTGTAGATAGGGCCGGTGAGGTGGCTCAGTAGTCTAAAGTGTCTGCTTAGGAAAATTTAGGCAACCACAGGGACCACGGTTTGATGCTCAGCACCACATGCTGTGCCAGCCCCACCCCCAGGGCAGGCTGAGCCGGCCATAATATGAAAAATAAATAAATAAATTCAATTATTAAAAAAAAAAAGCTGTGTAGGGTCTTCTGACCAGCAAGTTCTCTACCATGAACCACACCCAGTCCCTCTGTTTGTTTTGAGACAAGGTCTTGTCCTGTGTTCCAGGCTGGCCTCAAACTCCCAGTGATCCTCTTGCCTCAGCCTCCCTCAGTGCTGGGCTTACATGTGTGTACCACTATGCCTGGGGAACGAGGGTGGGGGGTGGTACTAAGGACCGAACCCAGGGTTCAGTCACTGAGCTACATCTCCAGCCCTTTCTATATTTTTGTGACAGAGTCTTGCTAAATTGCCCTTGTGGGATTTGAACTTGACATTCTCCTGCCTCAGCCTCCTTCAGGGCTGGGATTACAGGTTTGTGCCACACCATACCATCTTCATTTTTCTTAAATTACTATAGTCTCTAGGCTGTTCAAGTCCATCCGTTCTACCAGCTGCCTTCCTTATTTCCAGTGTCCCCTGACTGCCCGCAAAAGCTACATTTAGCCTTATCTCCTTCAGTGCTGAGTCCTCTGTTTCCCAAACTCAGGCTCTTGGTGTCATCAACTCCAGGCCAGTGTCAGGGAACCCTGGGATCCAGCTCATTTGTAACCCATCTCCCACCATAATTTGACAGCGAGCAAACAGAGCCAGGGAGAGGAAGCAGGGCAGGCTGGCTGGGACACTCACTCAGAGGCAGGAGGAGGAGGAAGGACAGGGCTGGGGGCAGAGGCGAAGGGGCGGCAGCCCCATCCTCAGGTCTCCAGCCCCTGCTCATCTCATTGGGCTGGGGCCCAAGGATTCTGATTTGAATCTCTGCTTCCTTGTGCAGCCAGCCAGAGGGTGGCCTTTCAGGTGGTTCCATCAAGAGGTTGGGCAGAGTCACAGCTGGAACATCTGGAATTCAAGATTTCAGTGTGTGAAAAAAAAAAAAAAAGATTTCAGTGTGTGCTGTCAGCTGGAGACACCAGTGTTGGGGGGGCAAACATCAGTGCCACTTGGTGTTGACATTCCCAGTGGAAGCACGGGTGCTTAGTGACAGCTGGGAGATAAGAGAAAGATGGGTTGTGGAAGGAACTAACAAAGTGTGGCTGGAGCCATAGATTAGGAGACAAGGGTGTAGGTGGCCAGGGCTCAGCGCTGACACTGCCAAAGGTTCAGAGTTTTTTCTTTTCTTTCTTTCTTTTTTCTTTTCTTTTCTTTTTTTCATGTATGTGGTACAGGGTCTCACTATGCAGCTTGAACTCA
>PVKN010021705.1:0-15430 GCA_004027915.1 Capromys pilorides
TACCAAAACATATTAGCTTATAACCAAATGGGTTAACTTCAGTAATTCAAATCTCTAAAATGTATTTTTAAAAATATAATAGCATGTTTAATAATGAAAAGAAAGAAGTAATTTTAGGAAGGACTCGAAATAAGAACTCTTTTTGTTCTGTGTAATAAGAAAACTGTGCAAACCTATCCTAATCTCTTTTTTCCTTCCTTCTTTCCTTCCCTCCTTCCTTCTTTGATTCCATGAAGATAGAGTTTTTCAGAGTAAATGCTCTTGTTAAAATCTGAGTTTATAAAAGTGCAGCATTCTTCTAAGAAGTTTTACCTCCAAACTCAAGCCCAAAACAAAACAAAGTGAAGCAAAACAAACAAACAAGCAACAATTCTAGAAGTTACTGAGAGAAAAAAAATCAGATAGGAAGTGGGACAAATGCCAAGGAAGATGAGAATGAGTTGTTCATCAAAACCAGGAAAATGAAACTAAAAGTTCAAAATACAGTTACTTGTTGAGCCTTTGATGAAAGGACAAAGATAAGCTATGGGGTGACTCAAACTAGCTTTCAAATGTAAGAGTTAAGTCCAACAGTGTAGACAAGCCAGGCACTCTATTTATACTTTCCAAAACGTATTTAGTATGAGATCTACAGTGTCAACAGGGTTTCACTATGTAGATCAGACTCAGAGAGATTCTCCTGTTTTCTCCTCCCAAGCGCTGGGATTATAGGCGGGCACCACCACTCTCAGTCTCAGTGGCAGTGGCAGTGCACCCTGGGGGTGGTCCTACTTATATTTTGACTTAATGACTCCCAGTGTCTTAGAGGAGAGTATAGACCTCTGTAAGGGTAGACGTGAAGACATGGAATAATAGTACATTCCAGCGGGACATGAAGAAAGAGACCTTATGAAAGTGTATTGTGTAACAGTCGCAACTAAGAAGATTTCATAGCTGTAAGACTAAAGAGTGGAGGGAAAGAAGCTGTAAAAAGGAGAGAAGGAAATAGCGAAGGGAAAATACATGTTATCATGACCTCATCCAAAGGAAGGAAGACAGAATGAGCATTTCTGTCATCGCATTTATCTAAATTGATTCCTAAAAGATGTTATTTCAATATTTCTTTAATGTCTGCCAACTGTGTAACCAAATTATTCATTTTTTCCAAAAAATTAAAATAGTTACACTTTTTTGATAGAGAAAGTTTAAATTTATATTTCCACATTTATCAATTTCAGAAATGGAACAGTAGTGGTTAACACCCCCTCGTGAGAGATGAGGAAATTAACGCATTTATAGTTCCTCCCACTCATCAACCCCCACACCTCCTGGATATCGACTGGGAGTTTTCTTCTAAGCAATATTTTTAAAATTATTTCGTGTCATATGACTTATTTTAAGAATCATAACATTTTCAGATTGCATTGTAATGCCTCACAGTTATATAAATGTGGTTTACTTTTCAGATGAAAAACTGATTTCTCTATATTCTTTCAGATGCAAATGCCTAATTTTTCTCTAGCAACTTTTAAAAATTCAAACTGAGTGAATTAAAATTATGTTTTGTTTTGGTTTTTTGCATCTATAAATCAGTGGCATTATGAGAATTGTATCTCTTTATATTGGAAATGTATTTATGTTGGATTCACATAGTAAAATGATTTAACTAGACACCAATATCTAAATTTAACACAAATTTCTCCTCAAATATGTAGCGTATATTGTCTTTTCCCGCTCACATCTTAGGCATGTCTAGATACTTGTATATTCTATTGTGCTCAAAATTTAATAGAACTTAATATATTAAAATTCCATTTTGGGGCCTGGGTGGTCTAAAAGACAGCTTGGTGATCTAAGCACCTGCCTGGCAAATGCGAAGATCGAGGTTTGATCCCCCACACTGCACGCTGAGTTCGTCCTGGAACCTAGGACACCAACAAAACCTGGTGCGATGGTGCACACCTGTAATCCCAGGTCTTGAGAGGCTGAGAGAGGGTGATCTCTACAATTCTGAGCTGTGTAGTGAGACTACATAACAAATAAATGAGTGAATAAAGAAATAAAGAAATTTATTTCAGTATTTTTTTCCTATTTTGGTGATATAACAGACAATGTTTATCCATGGTTTCTGTTATCACAGGGACTTCTCCCACCTTATCACAGACAGCATCCCTCATTTCTGTTATGCCATCTAATGACCTACAGCTTTGCAAATCCATCCTGCCTCCGTTTGCCTTCTTGAAATGCTTGCTGGATCTGATACCATATCTAAACTCTGTGCTCAGATTGTCTGACCATGTAAAATGCTCAACTAGCTTACATAGATATTTTAGTGCACATTCTTAGGAATTTTTAATTCATTGTTTCATTTTGTAAGCATTTGTTTGCTTTTAAAGATTAAAATAATTTCTGAGCCAGGCATGGTGGCACATGTCTATAATCCCAGCACTCAGGAGGGTGAGGCAGGAGGATCACTACAAGTTTGGGACCAACCTCAGCTACAAAGTGAGCTCAAGACCTGCTTGAACAGCATAGTGAGATCCTATCTCGAAAAGACAAAATCAATCAATCGATCAAATAGTTTCTGCTTCAAATCATATCAGCGTTCAGAATAGAAATTTTTCAAACAGTGCTATTTTCTAAAAATGCTTAGAATTTTTTTCTTTTCCTTTAAAAAAAATTTTACAGGCCCTCTAATGTAATGGTTTATAGAATTTATTCATATTTGCCTAGGATTATTTCTATTCCAATCTCTTCCCCCCTCCCCACCGAAAAGGGCTCCTCAAGACTTATTTGGTTCTGATTACATCATTTTTCCCCTTATAATTACTAGAAAAAGATGAAAAGGATGTAGAGACTGATCCACTACTAAAACGACCCTTCTCTGAGTTATAGTCACTGAATTCTTTAATATTTTATAGACAAAATAGTTTCATAGTCACACCTAGAAAGAAAGACTTGGTAGATGGCTGCTAAATGTGATGTCAACTCAGGCAGCATCTTTCTACACAGTCATCCTTTGGTATCCATGGAGGAGTGCTGCAACATTTCTGGATGGTTCCTGGGTCCTTGAACACTCAGATCCTTTCTGCAAAATGGCATTGGTGTATAACCCACACACATTCTTCTATATGCTGCAAGTCTCCTCTATATTACTTTTATAGTACAATATCAATGTTAGATAAATAATCAGCATGGTGTGCTATTTAGGAAATAATACTCTAGAAACATTTGTATAAGGCCAGAGAGATAATTCAGTGGTTTAAGCACCCTCCTGGCAAGGGCAAGGACCCAAATTCGATCCCTGATACCACATGTCATTCTAGCCCTGAGCTATGCCGGCCACTGAAACCATGCATGGTGGTGCATGCCTATAATCCTAGCCCTGTAGAGGCTGCAACAGGAGGATCACTAGGAGTCTGAGCTGGGAGGAGACCCTGTACCAAATAAATAAATAAATAAATACATAAATACATAAATAAACAAACAAAAAACATTGGTACACTTTCAGCTCAGAGGTTCCAGTGTGTACTACTCAAATGACCTGTAAGTCATGACTCAAAAGCATAGCAGGAGACCATACTCTGCGCAGCCTACACAGCACAACCAAGAGGTTCGATTCTCCTTTATGAAAATCTATGGAATTTTTAAGATTTGTGTGTGTGCGGGATTCACACTATGAGGCTCAAACTCATGGTGATCCTCTTGTTTGCAGCCTCTTAAGATGTATTTTGAGTATTGGCAATTCTTGCTTGGTTGGTTTGACAGAGGTGTGGCCTGCCGTTGCATTGAGCCAACTGCGTATCTCTATCTAACTTCTATCTAAAGAAGACGGGCTGGTGAACACCTACCCTCTCTGCCATATCCTATCCCTCTGTCCACATATCATCAGCGAAGATGGCTCTCACACTTAGTATAGGCCTACTTCCCTCTAAGAAAGACATCCCAAAGCCCCATGCAGTAGTTCTAGCCCGCTGAGGGTCTAGGCTCTCTGGGTGATGTGCCACCCTCCTCATCAGCTCTGGATGTGGCAGCCTGTGGTTTTGACAGATCATCCTGTCTCCCAATAAATGATATGAGGATGGCAAGACCACTACTCGGAAAACCCCCGTTCAGAAAAGAGAGACAAAGAAATGTAAGAATCATGAGTTCATAACTATAATATTTCCCTGCTGGCCAAGGATTTCAAAGAGATCTATACTGGCAATCGGAGTAATCCCTAGCTGGGATGCAGGTTCTGCTTCCAGAGCCAACTACTTTGTCCAGGGCTCTCCTGAAGCCCTCTGCCCTTCTTTGTATGACGTGCTTCCCCGTTTCTTTTCTGGACAATTCAGAGGCAGTCCTCATGGAGTACACATCCCTGGGATTATATTCTGTATCTTCCTGTGTTAAATGTTAAGAAATTGTTTCTGCACTCTGAAGTTAACCCTCTATGTCCTGCTTTGTAATGGTAATTCTGGCAGAATCCAAACCACATCTTTCTTTTGCCAGCTGGTTCCCGCTCAGTTCCTGTCCATAGGTGCACAAGACAGAGGCTGCTAGGCAGAATAAAATACAAGACACTTGCTCTTTCCTATCTGCATTTCAGCTATGGTTACTTACAGAGCTCGAGCCAACTTCCGGCGTAGGGTAGCTGGACCCGCTGGGAGACGGCCTGCGCCTGCGCAGTGAGTCCAGCTGCACGCCCCCGTCCCCCCACCTCAGAGATACAGGAGCCAAAGGAGCAGCTCCTCTGTCTCTTGGCCCTGAGCTTCCTGGTTCAGTGCGCCTACTCTTCACAATCTGTAAGATTTACGAATTCCAACTCTTCTCCTTTGCCTTCTTCTCAAAGGATAGTGTCTATGTCTTACAGTGATTGAGTTTTCTTCATGCTGACTACTGAAGTGTATACAACTTGTGGCCTTCTTTTGGTCTTGAAATTTACATAAAGAGATACTTTTAAAACAAAGTTTTGTACATATTGTATATATCGCCTATATTATATATTTTATATGCATCACAAGACAATCCCTCTTCATTGAAAAAGCCAGGCCTTTGGTTAGCTAAGCAACAATCTTCTAAATTATTATTTGTAGTTTATTATAGTTTCTTTACTGAATAGGTCCTATAATTTTCATTTCTTTGCGTGAACAATTTGTGCCAGAAGAAATATCAGAAGGTTAAAAAGAAAAGAAAACAAAACAAAACAAAAGCAAAGAAAAGAAAAACAGTAGAGAGTCTATGACAAGTTTTGGCTCAAGGTCAGATAAGGGCCAGCCTAACCCAGAAACATAGACTTGCAGTTCACTCCTGAGCATCTGAGTGTAGATTGATTGATTGATTGATTGATTGATTGATTGATTTTTGCAGCACTGGGGATTGAACTCAGGTCCTTGTGCTTGCCAGGCAAGTACTTATTCTACTGAGCTATCTCCCCAGCCCCTGAGCGTAGATTTCGAAAATACATTTTTCAGAAAATTCTGGAATGTTCACATTGAATCTGAATTTCTACTTTAGATACTTATTCTCTTCAACAATGTATTTTCCTAAGGGGGAAAAAATGCAGGCTTCTATTCTACTTGCAATTGTTCAAAGTCCCAGGAAAGACGTTGCAAAACACTGCTTAGTTCTTTCCAAAGTTCTTAAATTCATTCTGCTTCTTGTCTGAAGGACATTACTAACTGAATTGGTGCTATGGTTGGGTTTACTAAAAAATAGGTTATGGCAATGATGCAGTTCCTTATATGTGACACACTTCCCAAGGTATAGTAGGAAATTATTTTACCAATTTTCCTCTGTATAGTAACAGGTCTCCCTTTCTAAAAGCCAGGATTCTTCCTTTATGCATGAGAAAGGCATAAACTGCAGGGGCTTCTGCTCAGTCAAAGACTCCCATTACTTGTACCTTTTGGCTGTACTCTCCTTGTTTGGGTCAAAAATTAGCAAAGGTGTACAGTATTCAGAAGCTAGTGGAGGTAGTGGTTTGAAGACTGCACAGGGACAGAAAAATGCCTGTGACATCCTAGTGTCAGTTATTCTGGAACCACAAAGAGGAAACCCTACTCAAGCCTAGTGTTCCACTTGCATTTTCTAAGAGAAGGTTTGATATTGGGTTCCTGGAAAGCAGCAATATTCCCATGACTCAATTTTATTATGACAAAGGTGACTTTACTGTTGAGAGGTAATAAGATACTGGAGCTCTTTTCTTTATGTGTTTGGTACAGTCTTACTACACAACTTGGACTCAGTGATCCTCTCGTTTTTAGGCTCCCCAACACTAGGACTACAGGCATACCTAGGGGCAGAACCAGCATGGCATGTGGTGCCAGGGATTGAACCCTGGTCCCTGTGCTTGCCTAACCCGGTGCTTAGTCCACTGAGCTATGTTACCAATCCTTGGCAATTTATTACCTTTGGAGTATGTGCTGTGTCTGATTTTTTCCCCTCCTGTGCCTGCCATTCTAACAGAAGCGTTTAAGAGAGAACATGTGCTACCCCCACATTTAAATGTTCTGAACACAGATACATAGAGCCAAATATCAAAAATGTGGAACTTTTAGGTCTTGTTATATATTAAAAATTGCTTTGTACCATTTTCTCTCCCCTCAGTAATAACTGTGAACATCTCATTTCTGCCAGCCCATTGCTAGTGTGCAAACATGGTTTCACTGTCCACCTGCTTGGATTAATAGTGTTGGCTTTGTGACATTGCCCAGCTCTGAGATCTCCCCTGAGCCCTCACATCTGTTCTCTGCATTCTACCTGTTATTTTCATTTCCTCCTTGAAAAGCCAAGAAAATGAAGTTAGTACTTCTGACCTCAGGTTACTTGATCTGCTTTCTCATGGTAAGAAATGTTCTCATATTTTTGATATTTCTAATGCCAGCACTCTAAAAGGCTGAGGCTAAAAGACCACAAGTTCAAGTCCAGCCAGGGCCGCTTAACAATTTAGCAAGATGTGTTCTCAAAATAAAATAAGCACAAATAATGTTTAAAACAGGGCTCGTGAAGCAAGTTAGTGCTAAGACACTAGATTCAACCCCCAGTACCACAGCAAGGAAGTAAACTGGCTAAGTCCTACACAGTAATAGGACCATGGCCATGGAACTGAATTTATTGATCATCTATTTGTTCAAAACTAGGCCAGAGATTATCATATGAAAATGGCAAAATAGTTTTGAAATAGCATTTCTCAGGGTATAGCATATGCTGCTTTGACATGGACACTGAAACAGTAGTTGCCACCTTCTTTCCCTGCCTCATTCTTGTCACTCTGTCCCGCCAGTGTCCACTGTGACACTCAGCGATTCAGCCAGGGAATGGTAGCACATCAGCTGAATGGGTGTATGCAATGTCAGTGTCATCCAAGGTTACCAACCAGCTAGGAGAAGGTGACCTCGGTCACACACTGGAGGGACTGTGTCCCTCGTTGGCCTCTACAGAGCCTGTCCTGCTAAACTGGCTCTTTAGGACAGCACGCTAAGGAACAGCACAGAGGATGCATCCTGTCACCTTTGCTGTAGTTGCTAACAAAGTAACAAAACCAGCGCACATTCAGGGAGCAGAAAGTTGATTCCACCTCTGGTTGGAACGGCCAAAAATCACAATTCAAGTAGGTCACACAAACCACATTGAGAAAAATGTGAGGTTATGTATTGTGGTCATTTTTGTCACAGAGCTAAACTCAGTCAGGCACATACTCCTAGCTTCCTCCACCTGTGAACAAGTAGAGTCCTGCACAGATCCTTATTTGTGTGCCTTTTGGGTGCTTTTCTGATGGTTTGTTACAAACGGTTCATGTTCTGAGGCTCTCTTGGCTCTTGGATCTACTTCTGAAAGCTGGCATTTTTTTTTTTTTCCATATGAACAATAGCCTCTATCGCTATGTTATCTCAGATTGCTTTCCGATCATATAAATCAGATGAAGGTTGCATTTTGCCTTTGAATGATCTGTCTCCTTTCATCTAAACTGAACACTAATTTCACTCTACCACTCTCTGTTGATGTCTGTGGCTCCTTTGGTCTCTGATGGAGGCTTCTCCCTTCCTCAGCAGCCACACCCATAATTGTTTGGAAACAGGTAACTCGTCTGTGTCCTGTGTGATGTGGCTTGGATGTGATTTTCTGTGATTCTGCATTTATAAACCTGTCTTTAAGTTTTTCTTCCTTTTAGCTACAAAGACCTACATGGGACTTCTTTCAGTTCTTGTGGATCTTTTTAACAGTCTTCTGATACTTTCATTTATTACCTCAGGGCTATTTCTTACTAGAGATGGAAAACAGCTATATTTTCACCCCTATATACCATGCATACTCCGGGTTTCACTCTATATTTCAAAAATATTCAAACTATTCAGAAAGCTAAACATTTTCTTGATAAGTTTCAAAGATTTCTATTTCACCAAAAAATGCCAACTACCACCTTGGATATAGTGTCTGGAAATCTCTTCAATCCGTGTTGCACACTCTAAATAAGCTCTGTCAGGCAGGGTTCCTCAGGAGGTGGTGTGTGTCTCTTCCTCTGACCCCTTTATCCAACTCTTGCAGAACAGTCATCCCAATTCGACTTGATAAAGGGCAAAAACACAATTGCAAATAAATGTTCCAGGGCTTTCCTGAATGTACGTTTAAGTTGCCCACAGTTTTTGGGCAGAACATTCAAACAAGACTGAGAGGCATCTACAACTATGAATATGAGCAAGAAAAGATAGCAGGGCAGCAGCATGGTTTCCTGGAGGCACCATGGAGGCACACCAGGAGAAAAAGAGGCACAGACAGAGAGTGACAGCCATGCAGGCGAGGAAGCCTAGAGAAGAAGCAAGGATTGAAGCGCAATGAACTCTGTGGGAAATGCCGGGGCTCCTGGAATACACAGGCAGCGATGGGTGCGCTTTGAGTGGAGTAATGTGACATACAGATCTATGTTTTAGAAAAACTCTTGTCACCAAAGTCCTAGGAGCTTCGGAGAGCATCTCCACAACCCAGGAACCAATTTGGTGGCACTGACAGTTGACTTTAATATAGAAGATATATTTTATGTGTATGCTATAAAATAAGAGATAAGAATGAACACTCACAAATGTGAAAGAGCTTTCCAAGAAGTAATAGAGGCCCATGAACACTTATACCGAAGTCCAACACTGCAAAACCTTGTCCCCCTGCCCTGTCATCCTTCCCCCCACCTGCCTAACCTTCTTTCTCTTTCATTCTCCCTCCTTCTCTTGGGGCTCAGCTCTTTTCCTTTCTCTCCTTCACTTTCTCTCTGTTCTGCTTTCCATCTTTCTTCATTCCTTTCTTACAGTAGAAAAACACCAGCCTACCAGAACTTCCCTGAAATATTAGTATCCTAATTTTTCCCCACATGGAAAGTATTGATACATTTGTGTTTTATTTTTAATAGAGAAAAGTATAACATATTGATATAAAATGCATATTATACATATGTGTATGTCTCAGTTACTTTTCTGTCATTGCTGGGACAAATACCCAATATCCAAAATGAAGGAGGAAAGGTCTATTTAGCTCACAATTAGTGGAAGTTTCAGTCCATACTCAGCCGGCTCCAAGGCAGAGTGGCACAGAGCAGAGGGCATCCTTTCATGGTGGCAGCAAAGAGCAGAGAGCCAGGGAGGGGCAGCAGTCCAGGCAGCCAGCCAGCCTCTCCACCCTCCTGACACTGTAATGCAAATCACTCGCCCCAGTGCTAGGGTGTAGCACTTACTCCTGCAGTCCCAGCATTGGATTCAGAATCAACAACAAACTTAAGAAACCAAACTGACCATGACTGCAGAAGGATTTGTGGGGGACACCTGTACACAAGCCATAACAGTACACAGACATATAATATACATTAAATATTACTACAGATAGATAGATAGATAGATAGATAGATAGATAGATAGATAGATACTTTTTCAGGTCCTACAAGTTTTGAACTAAAATTCTGTGGCTATATTACATAATTATAAGAATTTAATAATACTGTGATCCAACTCACAGTAAGGAATGAAGTCAAAATATCTAATTAAATGCATTTCAAACAGAGGAAAAAATTATTTATGCACACCTTCTATCATGGAGTGCCAGATATTAATTTTCAATTTGGTTGACAAACACCAACTCCTGCCTAACCTTGTTAGCCAATCACGGCTCTGATGAAGCAGTCCGAGTAAACAAGTCTGTTATGACTGTCATGTCTCGTTAAAGGAAGATAAAAACAGAGAGCTGGGGGTTCCTCTACATATGGCTAGGAGGCTGCGCAGGCGAGTGCAAGCTCGGAATGTGCGGCACAGCCCACAGCGCTGTGCAGGCACCATCTGGCCACCAGCTGACATGCAGGCTTGCAAGCATGCTACTTTATTAATTTTTAAAAGATGGATATGTATTTTCATAGCATTTTTAAATGGGTCAAATGCCATAAAATAGGAAAATATTAAGAATTCTTGCCTGTATACTCTTAGTGACGCAAATTTAAAACTATGAGCAGGAAGAGAGACCTCAGCTCATTCATGGAACTTCATCATGTCCAGGGCTTATAGGTCTGGCATTAGCACGTCCCTGTGCATGAATGGCTTAGCTGCTACTAAACTTTCTAGCAATCTTTTGAGCTTCACACGGACTGCAAGTAATACATGACATCCTCTGTATTTATTCCTTAGACTTGACCAAGTGAGCAAACTATTATCTAGTTGTTCTAAGGTCTGAGGAAACAGAAAGTGCCCAGGACCATGTCCCAGCTTCCCTGTCATCATAGTACCTGTTGGACCCCATAGCCTACCACTATGTGCTCAAGCACAGGAAAGTTTTCTCCAGTTATCCAGAATGCTCTGCACACACCTTTCATCAAAAAGGCACTGTGGATGGGTGCTGAGTTTTCAGAAGCCATTTAAGTCTGAATTTAGCCTTCAGTAACTTTCTCCTTTGAGTGACAACTTGGCTAGGAAGAGGATCTTTGAGACATATCAGTTTTTCTCAAATTGTAGAAATGGCTTAATTTATTCCTGGCAATGACATTGGAAAGAACATCATAACTGTCAATTTGCTTTGTATGATGCTATGAAGTCCTGAGAAAGTTTGTCCTCTTCAGTCGCCCCATCTGGTCACGTTTCTTGGTTGTGGACAACAGAGAGCCACTTTTACAGAGTTAAGCAGAGAAGAAATTTGTGGGAAGTGTTCGGATACTCACCATGGCTCTTGGGGGATGGATGGCTGAGGAGCTACTCCAAGCCTGGGCCAAACCAGAGCCTGGGGCAGGGCATGGAAAAGAGGATGCCCAGGTCCCGTGACCCTGGGACTCAGGTGGGCACTGCTGTGTGCAAACCTGGGTTCTCACATATTCAGCAGTGTCTTCCAGGCTTCTGATATCCAGAACACTCACTCAGTGCCACTGCTCAATCCAGCTCACACCAGAAATCTCCCCCAAATTTCCCAATTTTCTGTGAAATGGTGTTTCAGAATTCAAATTCTTGGGCTGTGCAATCTGTTTGACTATCCTAGGACAACATGACCCCTCTACTTGCCAAAGAGAAGAAGAGGAAAACACCTACTCTTTTGAACTTTTCCAAAGAAAACAGAACTTTTCTGTCTCATTTTCAGACACCCTAGATTTCATGGGGGCTCATTGGTTCAGCAAGATAGTGCACATAGATACAAATGCCCACTGTGTCCGCTAGCCCTTTGAATTACACTTTGATAGTGTACTGCTCACACTTTTGTTAATGCATATTTGGTTTTATAAGTCTTGATGTTATCTCCCTTTTTGTATTAAATTTCTGTTTGCCTCTCAATTAACTTTTCACCTCACAGTCATCTTATCTCATTTCTCATTTTATAGAATACATGCTCCATAAATTTGCCTAAGATAGCAACAGATGCTGTTTAAAGTTTACTTCTCTTCCCTACAGTGAATCTGTTGAAAAATACATACTTCTGCCTTTGATTGCTTTTTCTCTGACCTATAAACAATTTCCTCCAGTTAAGTAGTACTGTTTTTCTCCTCTTCCCATTTAGTCTTTTAAAATGAAACAACAGTAAGATTTAATGTTAATTTCTAAAACAAAGTAAGGACGCTGTCTTTGACCTTTCAGAGCTCCATTTGCATGTCTTCCCTTGAATTTGTAGCATTGGAGACGAGATAGTCAAAGCACCAAGGTTTTGGGGAATTCTTGACCCCCACTAGACACCAGATCTCCTTGCCTTATCAGCTTCCCAGTGACTGCAGGGCTTCAGGGTCAGGGACAGGTATCTACTTCTTAGAAGAAACTTCTGCTCTTTCTTCAACCACATTTGTTGATGCATCCTTTCCCTTTCTGACCAGAGATAGAAATTGACAGTCTGCACCCAAGCAGAGGTCTGGTGATTCATTACAGTGGTGAGGCAGCAGGTGTGGGAATCCCAGAACCTAGAACCCACGACCACGAGCCGAGCCTAGACTGCCTTCCTTTCTCTCTCCCCAGGTTGACCTGAAATTTCCTTTTTTGATTTGTGCACGCGTCAACCCTCCCCCAATCAGCACCTGTTGTGTCACTGTAAAAACCACCCTAGCTCTATCCCATAAAAGTTCCAACTCTTTCCACCTGGAGGGTCTCCAGATTCTCTTTTAGCCACCCTCCCGTGCCCAACAATAAAGGATTTCATTGAGTTCATCTGCGTCTCTTCTGTGCCAGAGGAAGGAACCTTACAAAAATCACCTTACAATGAAGCCATCCCATGAATTCTTGAATCTTGGTTATTTCCATGCATTCCTGATAACAAATAAAGATAGCTCAGTTTGTTTTTTTTTTTGTTTCATTTTGTTTTGTTTTTTTGCCCCCCTCCTCCTCCCATAAAAGCCACAGGTCATACTTTGCTGCTAAGTACAGCACCTACTCCTGGACATCCAAGATGTAAGCCACTTCAAGCTCACAGATGTTCTACCAGATACCGCTGCCAGGTCATCAGTCAGGGCCACACATCTCTGCTGTGAAAACATTCGCTTGGTTCATTCCTCCAGCTCTTACAGCTCTTCTGGCACAGGACATAAGTGGCGTGTGCCCTAGCTCAGCACCCTCTCGCCAACCTAAATTACAGAGACAGCAAATTCAAGGTCTCTTTCAGGGCCTTTTGGTAAGCACAAGCTGTCTTCATGAAAACAGGATATTAGTCCCATTTTCATCAAAGAAATTCAGTGTTCTTTAATCTTCAATACTGAGCAAGGATCCCTACCTTCACGTTCTTTTAGTGGTTGCTGCAGGGATGGCAGACGGAAAGCCTGACCTTATACCTAAGCTTTTCTAAAATCACCTTTATAGCTTTCCATCTAAATCCTATATCAATCCATTTTCATATTTGAGCTTCCAAAAAATGCAGTTTTCAGCTTTTATTTCCTGAATACAAGTTTACATATATTTACATTTTTATTATTTTAAGTTCAGGGTTTATGCTAATTCCTAGAACTGCTTTCTTACTGGTGTACTTCGTGGAAGTTGACTAAGGCTCACTGTACCATTCTGTGCTCCTGCACCCACCTTTCCAGGATATGTAGGAAATCCTCCCAGCTTCTTCATGAACCACGTGTGTGCTACATATATGAGTTTCAACTACCAAACATGGTGTCTCCAAATAATATCGTCACAAATATCTTCAGCTTTTTTCTCAGCATAAGTTCTGAAGGAGAGCTTTTGGTGATCAACATATTTGGTTATAATGTGTTGGAGTTTGCCAAAAAAACTTTCTAATCAAAATTGAATCTTCACTAAAGAAAACGTTAATGGTGATGTCATAGTTTTCATCAGTAGTTCTAACTTTCTTTCATTGGTTTGCATAAAATATATCAGTGATTTATTCTAGAGTTCAGTTGTCTTATCTGTTTTTTTCATGTATTGTAGTAGTCTCATTTTTGCTACTCTTTTTTAAATATATTGAATATAGGGTCTATAGGGTATCACTACACAGATTGGACTCATAGCTATCCTACTATTTTCAGCCTTCCAAACACTGAGATTATAGGCATGCACCACCATGCCCAGTTTCAATCACAGTCTCAACATGGCCAGGGGCTGGGGCAAGTATAGCAGACTGGGGATCGAACCCCTGTCTCTGTCTCTGCCTAAGTAGGCGCTTTAATCTGCTGAGCTATCTGGGCAGCCCTGTCATGGTATTTATTTATTTATTTATTTATTTACTTACGTATTTATTATTTCCTGTCAGGGTTTTTTAAAAAGACCATCCTCATTGTGAATTCATTGTGCATATGATGTACTTATTTAACATAAATTAGTACAAAAATAGTTTTCTTGTGAAACTTTGTAATGTAGTGTCTAAATTATATGAACACTTGGTGTTGGTGGTTTTTGATTGCACTAACAAGAATTGTTTTGCCTAGAGATAAGCATGTTGTTTTTTGGATAGAGTAGCAATAATGATGAAAACTTGAATTCAGTAGCTGCATTCTATGAAAAAGTACTGTACTTCTCAACAATTACATATTTCTACCTGCTCACCCTTAACCTATGGTGGGAAAGGAACAGTTCAAAATATTTTAACAGCTTTAAAAACGCACAAGATATTCCTACTCTAATATCTTCTTGTCCCTGAGATCCACAGAATTATTTATGCTATGGCAGAAATCTTCCTCCATGTATGCTGGTACCCTGAAGAATTAATTTTCCAGATGAAAACACTACAAAATCTAGGTCATATTTCAGAAAACTAGAGAAATATAATGATTCCTGAAGGCAGTTTCAGAAAAGCAGCATTTTAAAGACTTCATTTATTTAGTTTTTGCAGTACTGGGGATTGAACTCAGGACCTTGCACTTGCCAGGCAAGTGCTTATTCTACTGAGCTATCTCCCCAGCCCAAGACTTTAAAGAAAAATAAGTTCTCGTTATTCATTTGGTTGACTAATTTTAAGTTAACCAGGTCAGTTATTAAGAGCTTTATTACAAACCTTGGACAAATTTCTACAGATTTTGTGAAGTGCTTTGTTTAGCAAATAGTTTTCCTTATGATTTTCAGGAAAAGAGCCCTGCACAGTCCAGCAGTGAGCATGCAAACTTACAGGTGGCAGAAACTGGCTGCCCAAGAACCTGGGGCCTCCCAGGGGCACCCCAAGCTAGTCCCGCCTTTGCAGCACCCCACACCTAGGCCTTGGATCCCAAAGAACTCAAAGTGGTGACACCCTGTCTGCCTTCTCATTTTTGCAGATTAACACTAATAGTCAACCAAATGAGTATATTTAAACTTACTTTACTTTAAAGTCCTAAAAATGCTGCCTTTCTGAAATTGCCTTCAGCAATTATTGTATTTCTCAAAATATGACCTAAGACTTAAAATTAATGGTTTCTAAAGAATCAATTCTCTAAGATGCTGGTATTCATGGAAGACTTCTGCTGTTATAGAAATAACACTTTGAGGTTCATGGACAAGAGGATACTAGAATAACTAGGAACATCTTGTGCACTATCTAAAATGTCAAAAGATTTTGAACTGAG
>PVKN010021706.1:0-15447 GCA_004027915.1 Capromys pilorides
GGGATATTGGAAGTATACCTTATTCTCTACCATAGAAAACAAAGTCTGGCACAATATATATAGTTAATAAATGTGTGCATAATGTTGCTTAGGTACAGTAGAAAAATTCCACCCACTTTAGAACCAAGAATATGTACTTCACATGAGCACTTTAATTTATTTATTTAACTCAGTAACATAGTGAATAAGGAATCCCCGGGTATTGAGTTTTTAGAGATTTGTGATCGCCCTCAGTGATGATATAGTCCTTTACTGTAGAAGTCTTTTAGACAGATTCCTGTCCCATCGCATCACCTGACCCTGTTTTGTACTTCGTGTTTCTGTCTAATTGCCTTGGGTTATGTTTTGGACACCTACGTGCATGCTATCTGGCACCTTGGCACAGTATGTATCTGCATTAAATAAATATTATTTGGATTTTATTAAACTTCTAACTACTTTTTGAAAAAACTATTTTTAAAACTCATGCATAAAACACTGAAAATAGCTGAGGACTGAGGAAATCAAAGTGTGAAGACAGATTACAGTTCCACTACGCTTTGGAAGACAACTATATTTGTAGCTTGTTTTATTTTTTCACTTGTCTTTCTCAAAATCTCGTCTGTACATATTACAAAACTGAAATTTCTAAGATAATCAAAGAAATACAGATGCTCTCAGAATATTTTTCCCCTGTAGTTAACAGAAGGCCAACAGAGCTTTCTGCTCTGGCAGGTTGAGGGAAACACAAATTCTTGTCACTTGGACGCGACCGGGATTGTTCAGAATGCAAAGCTGCATCACATCTATTGTCTTTCATGGAAGATTTGCTCCAGATAACAATTTATGACACTGAAGCAACTCTGTATCACTCAATTTTCACATCAAATTATGATTTGATTTTAAGCAAGAAAATTGGGAAGCATAATACAAAGACAGAGAGATAAAAATATCTCTGAACAGCTTGGGAATTAAATCAGAGAGAAGGTAACTGCTAATCAGAAAATAACATTTATTCAATACACTTATATAAATGTATTGTTCGGTTGGTATAGATAAGATAGACTAATATTCCAAATATCAGATGGTTTTAAATAATTTTAATGTCACTTAGTAATAAATGTAATTCATTAAATATTTTAAGATGAATTAATATAGTACAAACATAATTAGGTAAGTTGAAGATGTAACGTGCTTTTCATTGTTAATTGGCACGTTTCAAATGTGCATAATGATCACTTTTACCATAGGGTCTTTGTAACTGCACGTGACATCTCAGATCCTCTCCCTCCATTCCTTCACTGACCCTTGAATTCCTCTTCCCCTCCTTATTTACAAAAGCTTTGTTTCCATTTTTCCTTCTTGTTTTGCAGGACTGGGGTTTGAACTCATGACCTTGCACTTGCCAGGCAGGCACTTGTGCCACGGAGCTATCTGCCCAGCCCCCCACTTTTCCTGGTTTTTCCCTTCTTTCCCTTCTTTCTCCCTGCTCCTCTAGTTCCCCTTTGGTTCACAATGTGTAATATCCACTCTCATCCTCACTTATACTTTTGTTTCTCATGCAAGAGGCAAGAACACCCTGGTATGTACTGGCACATCACTGACATTTCATTTTTCTGTTGCTGGTTTCCTGCCTTTCTCAGTTTAGTCACTGGCCTTTTCTGGTGGCTTCTTTCTATTGGCCTCTGTGTTCTGTGGCCTTTGTTATCTCCTATTAATTATCTTTCAGAACATTCTGCAGAGCTATTTTGCTGGTCATCTACTTCTTCAGGTATTGTCATGGAGGTATCTGAAAGATAGTTTTATGGGGTTCCTCCGTATGAGTTGGTGGCTAGTTTCTTCAGGACTTGAAATGCTTCACGCCAAACTCTCTTTGACTTTCGGGTTTATGTTGAAAAGTCTGCTGTGATTGTGATGGGTTTTTCTTTATAGGTGATTTGTTGCTTTTCTGTCACAGCTTTTGGTATCCCATTTTTGCCATGAATTTCTGAAATTTTGATTATTATATGTCTTGTGGTAGATGTGTTTTGATCACGGCTACTTGGAGCTCTGCATACCTCACTTCCTTATATATCAACATCTCCGTGCCTGGGAGGTTTCTGCCACGGCTTCCATGCATGTGTTTTTCATGACATTTGTACCCTATGCCCTGCTTTCTCACTGACTCTGATCAATTATATGTTGTTTATCTTTGCATCATCTTGCAGCTGTTGGATTGATTTTTCATGGTCCCTTGGTACTTTAAGAAATCTGTCTTGTGGTTGCTAACTGCAATCCTGTCTTCTACATCTGCTATCTGTCCTCACCTTGGTTCAATTGGATGAGTATACTTTCCTCATTTAATTTATATATTTGGTATATGGTCTCACTACACAGCTCAGACTCAGAATGATCCTCCTGACTCAGCCTTCCCAACACTGGGACTACAGATGTGTGACACCATGCCTGGTTTCAGGGCCAGCACAGCGTGCCTTGAATTTGGGGGCCAGCATGGCATGCGGTACTGGGATCAAACTCTGGAACTTGTGCTTCCCAGGCAGGCACTTAGACCACTGAGCTATCTCCCCAGCTTTGAGTATACTTTTAATGAAACTTGTAATCTTCTAGATATGTATTCGAATCTGTTTCATGGATTCCATTTCTTTTCTATGTTGTACATTTGTGGTTTTCAATATTTTTCTAAACTCTTCTATGTTTTTTTTTAAATCTGTGTCTATTCTAGACAGGCAGACACTTAATTCTGATTGCCATCTTCCCTTTTTTGCCAGAGAGATTATTTCTAATCTGATTTTCTCTATAGCCTCATTAGACTTTTATTTTTAAATTCTGCTGGTATAATTTCAGCAAGGGTAGCTTCTGACTTCCTTTGTTCTGTTGATCTCGTGCTGGGTGGGCTGGAGGTCTGGGGATGCTTTTTGCTTCTATGTCTTATTATTTTCTAGCTTTTAAATTTTAATTATCTTTGTGTATTAATTCTTATAACTTGTGTATGTTAGGTAGGTAGTTTTATCACTAGTTTTGTGGCTTCCATAGGAAATGTCCATTTTTCACAGATGTCCTCTATGTGTAACTGCCTTGGCCTTTTTGCCTGTTCTGAGGTTTTACCTTCCCAAATTGTTAGGGATGAATAGTTTCAATACAGTGGGCTCTTCACCCAGTCTTTTGGTGGTGAATTATGCTGATGGTTGTGGCCCAAAGCAGTCACAGTATCTGCATACAAGGGAGAAAACTTATTGCAACAGGTCTGACACCTGGCAAATATATTACAGTTACCAATACAGAATCCTCAAGCACAACCTAGACACTGATAAACTGGTAATTATTAGTTTGATACTTTAACCATAGGAACAAGATGTACAGTTATATAGCAAAATCTTTCATAAACCAGGAGCTTGTATGCAATGTGCTTTCTTAGCTGAATGACTTTGCTCTGCGTGGGGGTTGGGGGGGGATTAAGAGTGACGGGCACCAGAGCTGGAGACAGGTGGAGAGTGAAATAGTAGAAGCAAGGCTGGAGGACCTGGGAAAGCTGTGGGAACCTGGAGGAGAGGACAGGAGAGAGGCTGAAAGAGCAGGCAAGAGCGCATGGAACAGAGAGGCCAGGGATTGTGTTCACTTGCTTGGAAATATTAAAAAATCAAGAAAGAAATTTGAGGGAAGAAAGAGCAAAGGTGAGCAAAACAAGCAATAAAAAAAGAAATGGAAAAAAAAAAACAGAAAAAGGAAAGTAAAACAAAGAGATTAATAATAATAATAATAATAATAATAATAATAATAATAATTTCTCTGGTGTCCACAGTTCCGTGGTAGTGTCCACATCGGAGCCCAGACCTGTGCTGGGTGTCCCACTCCCACACCGGTGGATCAGCTGCTAACTCTCTGTATGTCCCTGGCAGCCCACACACTCCTTACTCTGTTTGCCTCCGAGAAAGCCCGAGGCTGCTCTCAGTGCCACGTGCGCTTGGCTCCCCGGGTCCCTGCCCAGCTATCCCCTCCCCTTGTGGTGGCACAGCTCTGTCCTCTCCACACTGGCGCTGTCATGCGTGGTGGGGCAGAGGCTGAGGGCCGACTCCGCGGCTGCGCCATGTGAAGAGCCCAGGGATGCTCGGTGCCCTTCCATCTCCTCTCCCACAGAGGGGTGCAAACTTCCCATTCACTGCAGCGCTGTGGCCAAGGCGGCTTGAGTCCAATGTCAGCAGCGTCCCTGTCTCCAGCCACGGTCAGGGCGGCCCATGCCGTTCCTTTGGCTACTTCCTTCACCACCATGCTGCTGAGTTCCCTGACCTTGTTGCCCTTAGCGGTTCCAGTTAGCAAAACGAAAGAAAACAAAACGCTGGTGCCCTGTTGGGAGGGAGCAATTCCTTGGTCACTTGCTCCGTGAGTGTTAACCCTGCCAGCACACAAGGTCTGTGCTTTCAGTTGATGTTTTCAGTGTAGCCCAAAGGTGCTTCCTTCTCTTTTCAGCGTGCGTGAGTCTCCCATCTTGCTATTTGTTTTTTCCTGTTGTTTTCTGTCTTCTTTGTTTCTATTTTTTTCTTGTTTCAGGTCCATCTTTCAGTTTTAATATTTTTTTTCCAATTTCAAATTGCTTCATTACCTATTTCACTTTAATTTCTGGTTGTTAAAATTCAAAGATTTGTGGTGCACACTGAATTATCACTACCTACCTTTGAGTACCATAAATAATAAAAATATTCTGATATTTTTATTCTATCTGAATAGCTTCCTTTGATATTTATTGTAGTACAGATCTTTTGATAATGGTTTTTTGTTGTTGTTCTAGAAAAATCTTTATTTTGCCTCTGCTTTGAAAGATACCATACTCAATATAACATTTAAAGTGAGTAGTTTCTTAGCTTTTTCTTCCCATACCACTTTAGAAATATCGCTTTATCTTCTCGTTGGCATATTCTGAGGAGAAATCTGAATCATTCTGCTTTATGTGACATAGTGGTACCTCAGTTCACGAAATGAATTCTTTTCATTATTCTGGTCATAGCATTCATGTCAACATTCTGGTTGAAGTTAGAGTTGCAACGAACTCCATGACCAGAAATTTGGAAAGAATTAAGATTGTGAACCCAAGTTCTACTGTATGTTCTTTTCCTTTGATCTCTTTTGTGATTTTCTATTTATCATTCAGTTTTTGGCATTTTCACTATAATTTGACTTGATATATTCTATAGGTTTATAGTTCTCATCCAATTTAGATGTTTGTGTGCTATTATTATTATTATTTATATTTTTTTTGCAGAACCGGGGATTGAACTCAGGCCCTTGCACTTGCTAGGCAGGCACTTATTCCACTGAGCTATCTCCCCAGCCCCTGTGTGCCATTATTAATTCAGATATATTTTCTGGCCTGTCTTCTCTCACCTCTCCTCTGACAGGCCACCTGTGGAGATGCTAAAATCCTCAGTATGGTCTACAGGTCGCTGAGCTTGGTTCTGTGTCTTTAGCAACCTTTCTCTCTTTGCCTCATTTTGCTTAGTTTCTGTTATATCTTTCTTTGCAGTGTTTAATCTACAGATAATCCTACCTAGGGAAATTTTCATTTCTCCCATTATGATGTTTGATTTTAAAAGATTTACTTAATACTTTCTTTAATCTTCCACTTCCTTCCTCATGTCTATAATTATTCTTAAATGATCAAAGTTTGATTATAACTCTTTTAATGTTTTTTGATATTGTTTTGATTATTTCTATTTCGTAAGTCCTTAGAGTTAGGCAGGAATTTGTATCTTGTTTAATTCACTCATGTTATGGAGAAGGAAAGCAAACCTTTAGATTCTTCAGAGTGGAGGAGAGACTCCACTGACACCCAGGCCTTCTGGCTGGCATTTGGTGAGCATTGGCCAAATTCATCACCATTACATCCTCTGAGATGATCATTCTCATTATTCTCCTAACTGAAGGTCAGAGAGGAAGAGACGGATTTGATTCAGCCTGAGTCACAGCACTACCTCAGGCACAGTCAGAACCACCTACTCCCAGCTTAGTCCCATTGCTACTGCTATCCTTAGGCCGACCTCCTACCCACCCAGGGACAGAACAAAGCAGCTCTTCAAGTACAAGCATCAGTGTGGCTAAGATGAATGCTTAATTTTGAGGTGGACATCCAAATAGTTTCATACTAACTTCAACCCACTATTGTCACGGGTAAGAGGTGGAATGGCTTAGAGGAACTGAAGAAATGTGAACGGCAGCCAAATCTTAGAAGCCAGCAATCTGAGCATTATCAAAACACCTGAAAGTTTTTTGTTGTTGTTGTTTGGATTTTTTGTTTTTATTGACTGGGATTTAGGGAATGGGATATGAAATGTCACCTTGGGGCACTCCCTGCTCCTGCCCCCAGGGAATGTCCATTCGCATCCTCCTGGGATGGTCTTTGAAGCTTTTTCTTTTCTTTTTTTCTTGGCACTGCCCTTGCTGGCAGCAGTCTCCTCAGGCCCACTACTGACTGACTCTTCCTTAGAAGAAAATTTTCTCGTTTTCTTGGGGACTCTTCTGGCTGCCTCTTCTGGTTCACTGGCTGTTTCCTGCTTGGTTGAAGATTTCTTCTTCTTTTTGGGTGGACTTGGGCTGCCACCAGCTGTCTCTTCCAGGTCACTACTAATCAACTCTTCCTTGGAAAATGATTATATTTCTTGAGTTTAGAAATAGAGACAGATGGACCATCTATTCCATTCTCCTGAGGAACCTCCTCGAGTGTTTGCTTCTTTTTCTTTTTGGATTTTTCCTGTGTCTCCTCAAGCTCCTCTGGAGTACTACTGTTTTCTGGAGATCCACCTGAAAGGTTTTTGCTTCTCTTTAAAGGGCACCTAGGCAGTTGATTCTAAAGAAGTTTCAAGCACATACCTTCCTCTTATTTTTTTTCTTCTACAGGCACCAGAGTACAGAGGCACCTGAACTTATGAACACTTTTGTTTATGAAAAATTTGGTTCACAAGCAGAAGCAACTGGCAACTGTGTGTGTGTGTGTGTGTGTGTGTGTGTGTGTGTATGTGTGTGTGTGTACTCTGCCTGAGGTGAGGAACAAGTGTACCCCTATTTTTCCTACATGAACACAAAGGTGATCATCTTTTCCAGACTCATGGAGCAAATCAAGTTCATGAACTATGGTGCCAATGCATATCTGCATAAGTACTCTGAACCATGTGAACATTTCCAGTAGTTGTCTAAATGACAGAAAACCAATATGCACTAAGATAGCATGAATTTCAAGTTAATACAAATAATTGAGTACCACCTGAGACTCAGTCAGGAACACAGTCAGAAACACACAAACTTTTGTTCAGGGTATAACAGGAGATAAGCTATGTAACAAGTAGCCAAGGGCATGGTCATGCAGTGTGTCCAACATGAGATTTAAGTCCTAGTGCCACCACATTAGTAGTCTAGAACTTAAGTTGTACAAGCTAAGTTCTATAAGCTATTGCTATGATTTATTATTACAAAACTACATATTTCATAGAATTTTTATCAGGAGTTAAGAAAGTTCACACAAGTATCAGTACAGAACCTGGCATATGGTAGAACTTTAGAAAGTTATTCTTACTGTTCTGCTTTCTTTTGTCATCAATTTATCATAGTGCATCTTAGAATACTAAAAATACACTTAGGCTTTGGAGACAAATGGCTTTGTTTTAATGCTGGCTTTGCACTTACTGCTCATATACCTTAAACACGTCATTTTATCTCCCTATGAATGTGTTTTGACTGTCTATAAAGTGGGTAAAATAATATCTACTTCCTAGAGTCACTGTGGAATTTTAGTGAGGTAATATACTCATAAGACAAAATTTGTCACTGAGTTCTCACCACATGGACCATGCTCAGCCCTGGTGCACAGTGAATTGTTGTGGAGGACCGCCTGAGCAGCTCTGCTTAAAAGAAAAGCAACTGTTTCCATTTTGACTGAGCCTGACCCTATTCCCTCTTACTGAAATGTAAAGAGCTGGCTAGGATCTCTCATTATCCTTTCAATTGGCCTTAAGCAGTGTGTAATGGTCTAGCTGACATGCTGATGGCAATTTTTGAAGATGGCACGCATGTTTCCCTGATAACAGGATGAAGAGCCAATGTTCCACGGTGTCAGCAGGGGTCAAGCCTCAAGATAGCGGCTATGACTTCATGGGGTGTGAAAGATTACACGTCAGAGCTGAGATACCAGAACCCCAAAATCTTAATTGGCCTTATTGGTCTAGCCAAGGTGCTAAATTGGTGGTAAATTTTGAAGATGGCACATGTGTTTCCCTGATAACAGGACGACGAATGAATGCTCTACAGTGTCAGCTGGGATTGAGCCTTGAGATAGAGGCTATGACTTCCTGCAGCTTGAAAGATTACACATCAGAGCTGAAGCACTTGACCCCCAAAATATTAGATGCTATCTCAATAGCATAATGCAAATCACTTCCTCTAAATATGGCGGAGGTGAATGCAGGCTCCTATCTAGCCCAACTCACAACTCACCTTCTTTCCACAATTCCCTTCAGAACTCACCCTCCCACAATTCCCTTCAGAACTCACCTTCCCAAAATTCTCTTCAGTGCTCACCTTCTTCCCAAAATTCCCTTTTGCAAGCCACTCCCCCTTCTCCAATGAATAAAGCCCAAGTGTAGACCTGAGTTGCGCTTTTGGTTCCAGAAGTTGTTTTCATGGTTGGACCTAGGGCCCCTTGGCTCCCCATTAATTGTATAAATACATTTTAGTGTCTTTATTATCGCCATGGGCTGTGCTGGGAGTGGTGGATTGAAATTAACTTGGTGCAATTCCAATAACAGGTTATTAGGAGTATAAGCTCAGACTTCTTGGGCCGAGACGAGAATCAGGAAGTGACCCTGACAAATTCTCACCACATGTACCATGCTCAGCCCTAGTGCACAGTGAGTTCTCACCACATGGACCGTGGTCAGCCCTGGTACACAGTGAATTCTCACCACATGGACCATGTTCAGCCCTGGTGCACAATAGAGAACAGTGTGGCCATGATCTCTGTCCTGCATAAATTCAGTGTGGGTGAAGAGATAAAATGTGAGAAGTCCTATGTGCTTGGTACTGAGTGGGCACAGGGCAGGCAGGGCCAGGAAAGCTGCCAAGAGGGGTTGAATTTAAGGGAGACGTTTCCATGGGTGAATGAGGGTTGAGAGCGTGTTAGTGTGGAAGAAAAAGCAGCATCAAATACTGCAGGACAGGTTGGCACATGCTTGGCATATGGAGCTCTGTGTACGCCTGCTCACCGAAGGGTCTATTGTCAGACCCCTTTCTGTCACTCATTTAGTGCACAGATCTTCTAAGTATGCTTGATGCTGGCTATTGAATTAAGCAGATAATATTCCTATCCTGGTGGAATTTACAAAGTAGTTACAACAACTGTCAGTAAACTGGGAAACACAAATTTCATTAATGGCTATGAAAAGGAATCAAATAGGGTTCTTTGATTGAAAATAGAGTTCCCCAAAGAGAGATGGGTTGGGGGCTTCTCTGTGGAGCACATGTTTACACAGAGGGCAAGGACATTCCCTCCCGCCACAGGTGGAAATGAGCAGCACATGTGGACTGGTGGTGGTGGGGGGGGGGGGGGGGGGGGGGGGGGGGGGGGGGGGGGGGGTTGGGGGGATGTGCAAGCGAGAGTGTCAGAGAGGAGACCAGGGCCTGAGTCAGGCTACATATGAACAGAGCGCACAGAGATCACATAGGATGCTGCAGCCAGAAATTTGGATTTAGTCTGTGTATGATAATAGAACACCAAAAATCACTGGATTACTTGATATCTCATTTTTTGAAGAAAACAAATCCAATTTTGTATGCAGAGACTGGGTGAGAGGAAACTGATGTAGAAGGGGAAGCCATGGGTGATCTGGGTGAGTTACAGTGGTGACTTACATTAGCTTGCAGTGGTGCAGATAGGCAGAAGGGAAGATGTTTGAGACCCATGTGACAGCAAAAGTGACAGGAATTTCTGAGGGAAGAGATATGCATGCCAAGAAAGGAAGAAAGGCAAGACCACTGCTAGGCATCTGACTCCAGGTGTCTGTGTGCGTGGTGGCTCAACACATGATGTTGGGTGAGTGGAGAGAAGGTTTGGATGAAGGAGAGCTTGTTAAGGGTTTAGACTAGGGGCCATAAAGTTTTCTGTGCTTGGGAGGACAGCAGCAGAGACATAGCATGAGGTAGTTGGATAAGCAAGGTAGGGTGAGAGAGGAGTGGCCTGAAACACTGATAGGAATTTATGAGGCATCAGCAGAGACGATCTGGAAGAAGCTCACCTACTGGAGGGTGGGGAAATCAGGTGACAAGGAAAGGAAGGCAACAGTGCACCTTGAGGAATTCCAGGTTTTAGAGAAGCCAAAAAGAATTGGCCGGAGTGTGGAAGACAGCAAGGAAGGTTGGTGCTGAACCGGTCCAAGACAGGAAAGTTTTCATGAATAAAATAGTGGCTGACAGCAGACATTTCTGAAGATTCAGCACTTTCAAAGTCAAATTTAAAATATCTGCATTTCAAGTTTTAATCCCTATGTAACTGAATGGGACTGACTCAAGATTAGATGGCTAGTGATAATCCACTGAGCACAGCACAGCCAACTTAGTAGGAAGAGCCCTGCCCTTGGCAGTAATCGAAGATAGGCTTTCCCACCTTCTAATTTAAGATGGATACCTACATTAATTATTTTTTTTTTCTTATTTTTTTAAAAAAAATCAAAGTTTTGTTTTCTAAATTGCAGAAGCAGCTACATTCTTTTGTCAAGAATGGATTTGAAGCTTATAATATGTCCAACTCTAGATTTTAGGCCCTTCTCTCAATATACCAATTTATGTTAAAAAAAAAATAAATGAGCAGTGTTTCCCTGGTGTGCAGCCCTACACAGAGTATATTTTTTATGACAATGGAGGGTTTTGATGAGCAGGCATGAGGTAGAGAAAATCGGAAAGAAGAGACTGACTGTGTCCTGGCTTTGCTGCATGGCCTCGCTCAGTATGCAAAGTAGTCCCCGAGGTGTGTCCCTTTCAGCAGTAAGAACACAGAAGCTCAGTGAGTGTCAGAACTTGGGTTCCAAAGCGTATTTAGTGGACTCTGAAACTCCTTCTACTGTGTTAGATCATCTTACAGATGTTTCATCCAAAATGATCTGCAGGAAAAACCCTAGGTCAAGCAAAGTAAGATGCAGAACTTCTAAGAGCTTTTAATAGAGTTAGGCATTTGAAACTCCCATGCACGCTACATTGTAAGCAGTTTTTACAAATCAATTTGAGCATGGAATTTCCTTCTCTGTCTCCCTGTCATATTTGCATATTTTAAGAACTAATGCTCCTTAGGGTACACCTGCAAATATCTGGGTTAATGCTGCCTTGATTTGTGCTGTTTTTAGGATAAAAACAACTAAAATCCAGGTAGGTAAACTATCTGGTAGCATAGCAGTTAGAAGCAAACTAAAAGACCAGACTCAAATGTTCCTGAATCCCAGTGTTTTCTATTAAATATCTAATAATTGAGTATATTCTCCCTAGCAGGAAGATGCTTTACAATATATGCCTGTATTTTCTAGGCTATAGAATTATTAATGGATCCTTACATCCACCACGGGAAGCTTTAGGGGAATGAAGCACACTAAACTGCAGCATGAAGTAATTTAAAAATTGATACAATTCCCTGGGAAAGTCATTCAGCAATATGTTTTATAAGCCTAATATTAGTCATTCCACCCCATGGATGTATTCTAAGTAAAAATTCATAATACAGTAAAACTGGGGAGGGGGTCAATAATCTATCCATTTAATATAAAGAAAATGAAAAATGGATAGTCTTAAGTAATTTAGATTCCTGTACTACTATGAGGTCAAAAAATTAGTATGTAAGATGTTATACTCAGTGTGATCTCAGCTATAATATGAAAAGAACAATTAGAGAAAGCACACTCATCTCCGTTACTTTCCTGCTGCTGAAGCAAAATACCTGACATCCAAAGTGGAAAGAGGAAAGCTGTATTTTAGCTCAGTTTGTAGAGGTTTCAGTCTGTAGTTGGCTGGCTCCCTTGTCAGTCAGTGGAAGAGAAACAGTCCACAGCAGGACTGCCAGGAAGGCAGCAAGCAGCCTGCCTGCACTGTCTCCCTTTATATTCTACCCAGGTACAAAGCTACTGATCGGCACCATCCACACCCAGGGTCCGACCTCCATTTTCAGTGAATCTGTGCAGCCAATCCAGTCAGGGGACTAATCCAGTTACCACACATTCTTACCCTGTAGTCACACACTCTGGATCCAGCCAGTTTCAAAAAGCCCCGGCCTTGATCCCATGAGACTTTGCAGGGACAGTTAGGTAACAAGCTATCACAGAGCCAAAGTATGAACTGTGAGAGGATTTGAGTTAATTGTTCTTTCACAATCATTGTTTTCTGTAACAAGATTGTATTGGTTTTGTAATCAGAAAAAATACATTGAATTTTTTTGAAATTACAGAGGAAAGGTTGGCTACCCTGATAGCAGCTGAAGACTGGAGCCCGGTCATGAGTTAATGAAGGACCCTGGTGGGCCTCTGTGCTTTGGCCTAGGTGATAGTGTGACTATGTGTCCTTCTGTCTAGACATCATGTCACAAAGCTTTTAAAACCACAGCAACACTGCACCATTCGATCTAGCTTTTGCTTCCACCCATTAATATTGTTTCCTTCCATTTTGACATCATAATGCAGTCTCTGTGGGCTTATAATGACATTGTCTTGACAATTCTACAGTGAGATGCAGAAGTAATTCCAGGTTCCCTGGAGTCCTTTCTCTCCACATCCCTATGCACCGTACTTTTATTATTAGCACAGTCTATCAGAAAAATGACATCTGGGCCAACCTTGGGTTCTTTGAATATCTGGATGCCAAACCTCTCGATAATGTCACTGTTAGTTCCTAAAAACTGATTTTATTTTTTTCTTTCCTTTCATTTCTAAATCTTCTTTTTTTTCTTTCATGAATACTTACCAAGTACTTTCCGTGAATCTGCTGGTGATGGGTAGCAGGGTTTTAGTAGCAAATGTATAGACAATATTTACATTCTTAGGGCTTAGAATCTACAGGGAGAAATACAAATTGTATGGATATTATGGACTTTTTTCATAATTCAGAAGGCTGGTTGACCAAGACCAAGACATGAGCAGATGTAGCGTCTCACGAGTGCCCCCTTCCTATCTCCATGGGGTCCTCACAGGGTGGGAGAAGTGAGCAAGCTCTTTGGGATCTCTTTAGTAAGGACACTCATTCCATTCACAAGGCACCACTCTCTGACCAAATCACTTCCCAAAGATCTGACCTCCAAATCCCATCAAACTGGGTTCAGCTTTCAACATATGAATGTTAGGGTCACACCAACCCTGAGTCCATAAGACTGGTTTCTTCCCAGAATACCCTTCTCACTTGGCAAAATTAACTGCTAGACAAATTATGTGGTTCTTTTTTAAAGCTTGGATATTTGGCACGCATTGTCACAAAACATGTAGGGAACCTCTCATTTCAAGAAAAGCAAATTAACATTATCTTTATCAATAATAAAGTTTGAACTTTAATGAAAAAAAGGAAGTTATCACCCACCCTGCAACTGGTGAGATTGCTGGTGATATTAACAGATTTGATTTCTTTTCTTATCATATGGTAGCATGCATAAATTCTAATAATACAGGCATTCCTAGTAAGCTGTTATTTTCTAAATTTTTAATGCATGATGTTCAAACAATCATGCAGGGTACAAGATCCATTTGAAGGTAACCTGCCTGATGGATTTTGTTGAACCCAAGCATAAAGTATGACTGACACACATTCAGGCTCCACATAGCACTTACCACATGAGAAATTCCCACTGCTCGCACTTTGATGTGATAGCAAAGAAAATATCTGCAGGTATCTGAACAGATAGTGAAGATAGTGCTCCCTGCCCCTCTCCATTTCAGAGTGGGACTGGCTGCCTTCCTTCTTCTTTTCTTCCTTCCTTCCTTCCTTCCTTCCTTCCTTCCTTCCTTCCTTCCCTCCTATCTTTCTTTTTTTTTTTGATCTTTTTAAGACAGAGTCTCGCTATGCAGCTGAGGATGGACTCGAGCTCAGTTTGTAGCTAAAGCTGGCCTTGAACTTCACAATGATCCTCCTGCCTGAGTCTCCCCAGTGCCAGGATTACAGGTTCTTTTCAACTACTTGCTCTGAAGCAACAGATAGAATGAAGGCGCAGGACTGAGACTCTAGCTGCTCTCTGATAAGCTAGATGTTCAAGAGATTTATAAAGTCACCAAATAATATTACTCTTCACAAGTGTTATTTAAAGAAAATTGTCTTATTTATGATAATATGTATTGGACTTATTATAATTTTATTTTCAATTTCATTAATTTTAATAAGAAAGAAATAACAATGAGACTGTTTCAAAACATGTTAGTAGGATAGCCACAATAATTAATACAATGCATAGTGTTGTTTCCATAGTAGTTTTTCAGAGTACAAGATGCAGACATGATAAATTGTCTAAACAATACTGATACAAATATTTCTTCTCATTGAACTAAGAGAAAGTAGTTGTATGCATAGTCTAATAGTCCATAATAGTAATGGGTTATCAGCAGAATTGGCAATGTCAGAAGTTGTTGACTTCAGCCTTTTACAACTCAGCATACTAATCTAGCTTTACTTTTTATGTCTCGTGGTTAAACTTTTCTGCTGGATGATTAATGCCAAGTTAAGCAAAACCTATATAACAAAACATGTAACTTTTGTATCTGACAAGGTTAGTCAAATCTCCTCAGCATTTATCTTGAAATTATGTAAGTGTTTTGTAGAACTTTTGTCAGTGTCAGCCATCTGGATGAGTCATGGCCATTATTCGACCAGTTTGCTCTCTGTGAAAGCCTGAGAGAATGTTTTCTCCCTACATGACTCTCATTAGGCACACTAAACATCATCAATCCCTTTCCTCTGTGGCCCCATAATCCCCTTGAACAGAAAATTTGGGACACCACTGAGTGGTTGTTACAGGATCTTACAGAATGTTACAGTATGGGTTTCTTTTATGTCCTGAGTGGTCACTGACTTTGAAGGACTAGGGCCAAAATATTGATTATCCTTTTCTCTAATTTTTGATCTGCAAATTTAAGTTATTAACCTTCCACAAGAGAAGCACTAAACTACTACTCTATAACATAGGTACATGAGCTTAACATCACTATCTTTCTGAATATCAAACATCTTAGACTTAACATGGAGCCAGTGCCTGCTTAGAGAGCACAAGATCCTGAGTTCAATCCCCAGTACCACCACCAAAAAAAACCAATCGGGAGCCAGTGTTTTCTATCAGTCATTGATATTCTAGTAAATCCCTATAGAATGTGATAAAAAATAATTACACATTTTTACCCAGAAATTTAGAAATTTAAATATATACAAAATTATAGCATGTCAACCCTATGGCATTTTGCCTTGTCTCTTATTCTCTTTTATTAC
>PVKN010021707.1:0-15432 GCA_004027915.1 Capromys pilorides
GTCTCATGTGGCAGCCCTGGGTTCAATCAATGCACGCACACACATGCACACACATGCAACGGGAGCAACCGGTGCAGGTGCAGCACGCCCCCCCCTCCCCCCCAGCCTGCATCCACGAAATGCCCCATCTTTGGGAATCCAGGGTGTGGAGGATGCAGGCTGATGCTCCCCGTCTTGCTAGAGACTCCCTCCCCTTCCCTCAAGCAGTCCTAGCTTGGGACTTGCAAAGCCAGGCCTGAGTGGGTGGGTAGGTGGCGCCGGCTCAGCCAAGAAGTGCCTGTCTCTGATTGGACGCTGGTTTCTATGGCGACTGATTGATTGCCCGAACTGCAGACTCAAGGGGAATGAGCAATGGGCCTTCCTCCCAAGCTGGACAGCTGGGGCCCGGCTGCGAGGCCAAGGCAGCGACACCTGTATCTCCCTCCCCCCAGGGCTGATGGGATCTTAGGGAATGAGGGGATTTAGTTCAGTCCAGAAGCCGCTGGCGGGCACCTGCTGTGTGCACATCACTCACCAGCAAGGCCAGGAGGAGCCTCACATTCAGTCAGCACCCACTGTACGAAAATGAAGCCGCTGGGGCTCGAAGTGGGTCCTGAGTCTGGGAGTTCAACCACCAGGCAAGGAAGCATCTCTGTGATATTTGTGAACATCAAAATGCATTTGTAGGGGTCCTGGGCCAGGGTACACCTCTGAACCAGCAGAATGCAACCCCCATGGTGGAGCTGTGAGGGCCTGGAAGGTGGGGGCTGGGATGATGGGATGTTTGGGGTGCAGGGAGGGAGGTGAATAGGTCTCAGGGGGGGGTCCTTAAAGTGTCACCACCATCTTCTCCTGTTCCTACTCCCCTGGATTGCGACCATCCTGACTCCCTCTCTCTTCCTGGCCCAGGTCATCTCCACTGGGCCCTGCATCAAGCTGCCCCAGCCCTGCCGCCATCCAGAGAGGCTTTCTGGGCCTGGCCCTGCCCTGCCCCACCCTGGCCTTTCCTCTCCAACCCCTGCCCCTCCCCATCCCCAGTTCCTGCCCCAGCCCTGCCTGCCCCTCATGCAGAGCCTCTCGCTGGCTCCCCAGGTCCCAGCCTCATTGTCATTCTGTCCACAGCAGCCTCTTGGCTGGCTGCAGACGCTGTGGGGGTAAAGGAGAAAGAGACAGACACGGAGCTGCTGGTAGGAGTGTCCAGGTCTGCCCTGAGCCCCATCTGCAGGAGGGCTCTGGCCAGCTTGGAAAGGGCCCCCATACTAAGCACCTGTGGGGGCCAGAAACCTTAGCCTGCACCTCTCTGGCCACCCCAGCACCACCCCCAGGCCTACCCTGCACTTTTTCCAGGGGTGACAGCCACTGCTGGCAGCAGATACTGACAAGAGGGACCCATCCAGGGGTTTGAGAAAGCCTGGGAGTCGCTAGCCATTGCTTCTGGCACCGCTGGGCCCCTGAAGCTTGCGAGGTCCCCAAGGAAGTCCAAGGCTCCCCAAGGAATTCCAGGGCTCCCCCAGGCATACACGAGGAGGGCAGACAGGGGTAGGGAAACACAGGGGAGTTGAGGCCTGGAGTTACGACCTGTGCTACCTCGTGGAGGCCTTGTAAGGGGCTGGGCAGCTGTCCTTTAGGGAGCGGCTGGGGAGCCAGAGAGTCGCGGAGCTAGGGAGGAAGCAGGCCCCCAGTCTGTATTAATTTAATTCCTTCCTTTACGAATTCATTGGCTCTGAGTCCTTCCTCCCAGAAGGGGGCGTCCTCAGCTTCACCACTCACCAGCCGGGAAGCCTGAAATCTTCCAGGGCCTCAGTTTCCCATTTGTAAAGTGGGACATCGCAGAAAGCCCACCTGCAGGGTGGCTGAAAGCTGCGGGGAGGACGCGTCTGGGAGCGCCCTAGGCCCGCCCGCCTCGCTTTCCCTCCTGCTCTCGGTCTCCGAGCCTGGTCTCTGCTTCCCACCTTTGCCTTCTTAAAGCTGGAATGGGGAGAGGTCCTGGGTGTCTCCTAAATGCCTCTTGCACTGTCAAGGTTTCTCGAAAGCTTTTAAAAATGAGGCTCCCTCGGGGTAGCGGGGGAGGTGGGGAGGGGAGCCTGCCCGCAGGAGCTTCCCGGGTGGGCTGCGGCGGCTGCTCGGGCCCGGCGGGAGATCTGTGGCTGATTATTATGGAAATCAGGCCCTGAGGCTCCCGAGGGGAGGTGCGGGCTCCAGAGGGTGCCTGGTTCCGCTTGCCTGGAGGTGCGGGCACTGGACCTGTTCTGGGGGTGGGGGGGTGAGAGGAAGTGGGTAGTGTGAAGGGGGCATTTCAGTCCCTGCACTCCTGGGACCGGTGCGGCCCCATTCTGAGCGCAAGGCTGGCGCACAGGGTAGTGGCAGGAGGCCCCGGAGTTGTCCTCTGTGGCCTGGACACCCCTGGCCCATTCTTTTCTGAGGAGCCTTGGGGTCACTGGGCCCAAGATGCTGGATATTTTCAGCCCAGAGAGAGGAACAGCCTGTGGGGGTCCTGCCGCAGCCCAGGATCAGAATTGGGCATGACAAAGGCCCTGCTCATTGAGTGTGTCCTGGGTGCGGTGGCTGCTGATCTATTTAAATCCTGCCCTTGACTTGGGCAGATCTTTGCCCATTTCGTACATCAGAGAACAGAGACCCAAAGCAGCGAAGCCTGCAGGGCCGCAATGGGGTGGCGGGGAGGGGTGACCCGAGGGGCTGGTCTGATGCTGACGCCTGGTTCTGTGCCTGCCACTACCCTGTCCTGGACTGCTGGTGGATGACCCCCGGGCCTTCCTGACCCATCCAGCTCCATACAGCCCTGCGCTTCTGGGGGTGGGGGCTGTCGACGGCTACACAAGGGGCAGGGCTGGCTGGGGTGCTCGTTGGGAGTTCTAGAGGCCCCTAGGTCCTGGCTCTGCTTTAGCTCATGACTAGACTGGTTTGAGGGTGAGCCAGCAGGACACCCCCTTCCCCTGCCAATAACCAGGGCCAGGCAATGCCATCGTTCAAAGCCCAGTTCCTTTTCATTTGTCACATTCTGGGGAAGGACAGCAATCTAAGCTGAAAAGCGATAGAGGAAATAAACACGGGAAAGGCAGATGGATTCGGCAGCTCTGGAAGCCAGACAAATGGCCCCAGTAGAATGGCTGGCAGCAGCCTGAGCAAAATCTTCGCAGCGTGCAAGAACGGCCTCCGCGGGGTTTGTTATCTCCGCTCCTCCGAAACAGGTGAGGGAAGGCAGAGAACCCGCAGGTACGCCGGGCAAAGGGCAGGAGCCGATGAGTCACACTAAAAAGGAAACACCAATGCGAAACCAGCGCATGGAAATAATTCATTCCTACTCAGATCTGAAAGGAATGGAAATTTTAATAAATGCAATTCCATTCAAATGAACAAATATTTTAAAACATGAAGTTATTTAATCTACCACTGAATAACGATCACTATCTTTAACTGAGCTCATCACGTACATGCCTGGCAGTCCCCTCAGAGTGCTACAGTGTTCCCAATGCCAGTCTCCACTGAGGTGCTGCTGCACAGATGGGGAAACTGAGGCTGAGAGCTTCGTCATAGCGTGTGCTCCACATCACAGCGTGGGCTTGGCTGTGCAGAGTGGTCTGCAGGGTTACAAGCGGGGCTCCTGTAGCAGCTAAGCCAATAGTTTCTGAAAGTGTGGCCTTGGACTTGGGACCCTACTAGAAATGCCTTTGATTAGACCCCACCCGGCTGCTGAACCTGGAAGCTGCAGGTGGGGCCTGGCCACCGTTCTGGTGCTTCTGGTGCTGCAGAGCAGCAGCTCTGGGCCGCAGGTGAGTGAAAGAAAGGCAGCAGGCACCCACCTGTGGGAAGCTCCACCAGGCCAACTGTGCTGGGTCAGGAGATGCGCCTCAGAAGCAAAATGGACAAGGATTCCTTCATGGAGATATTTAGGACGGGATTTAGAAACATAAAACAGGACGCTGGTTGAATCTCCAGTGATAGGGATTGGTGAAAACCCTATAAGCTGGCTGCTTGCTGGCTTTGAAAAGCAAGTCTGTGAAGCATTTGTAGCATGGCGCAGTGAGGGCGATGACTGGTTTGCCCAGGACGTTCCCAGCATGAACACTGCAAGTTCTGGTTCCAGAAAGCCTGTGGTCTGAGCAGAGGCTGATTCTTGGTCACCCCAGCTACAATCAGCATTAGCGCAGCACACCAAAGACTTTCGTTCTTCCTTCCTTCTGGGCAGGTGTTTCACGGTGCTGCGGTGGCTGGCTCGGTACTTCACTTTCCTTGAAGTTGGGTGACCATGTGACTTGCTTTGTCCAGTGAAGCAGGGGTGGAAGCAACTCACACATCTAGATAGGGCTCCTGGCAGCCCCTGCCAGTGGGGCACCTGCCCAGCCCAGGTCCCTGAGTGCCTGCGACGAGCAGAAATCCCCTCCAGCGCTGGCCCAGACACGCCACATGAGCAGGACAGAGCCAGCGGTTGTATGAGATGCCACTGGGATTTGGGGCTCATTTGTTTCTGTAGCATAACCTCATCTCCCCGACTGGCCCACATCAGGACATGGGGTTCCCTGGTATTAATGGGACATACAGGCTACAAAACTTCCATTGCTGCACCCTTGCAGAGATGTAACTCTTAAAGAGCCTGTGCTAGAAATACTTGAACCTGCTGGGAGATGGAATTTTGGGTTTTCTGTCCCTTGGTTGTAAGGTCTAATCGCCCACAATGCACATGTCTGGGGACTTGTTGAGTGGGAGACATTTTATTAAAAATAATTTCTTTGGAGTAAAGGCTCTGGGCCTTTTCTTATTTGATGAAAACCCTTTGGGGCAAGGAGGAAGAGTTAAGCGTTAGCCTGGGAGGATGAAAGGGACCAGAAAGGTCACGGAGCTAATTCTTAGTTTCTGCTGAGCTCCTGCCAGTTGCTGAGTTCCATGGTGATCAGAGGTCACCAGCTGATCTACTCTGGGAAGTCACACACTTCCTGAGCCTGCGGGACCCCCCCATTTGTCTACCTGGGGGTTGCTGGGAGCGTCAGATCTGATACCGTATTGTTCTGCTGTCTTCCTCAAGGAGCCTGGGTGAGTGTCCTGACACTCAGAGGCACAGTTTCCTCTTGAAGGAAGGGAAGCCTTTGACACCAGCCAGGAATGCCTATGCCGGTGTATCAGCCAGCTCTCATACCACTGTGACAAAACCCATGATGCCCACAACTTAAAGGTGGAAAAGGTTAGCTTGGCTCATGCTTCAGACAGTCTAGTCCGTGGTCAGCTGGCTCAGAGGCAGAGGCATCGGAGTGGTGGGCTGTGGTGACCCAGTGGTGCATAGCCCATAGAAGCTAGGAGGCAGAAAGAGGAGGGTGGACTGGAAACGAGAGTGTGCCGTTCCTGTGACTCAGGTCTTTTCGCCGGGCCCCAACTGCTAGCAATGCACGCAGCTTTGAACTCATCCACAGAGGAGCTCCTGGTGGGTCCAGCACCCCTGAGCCAGTCACCTTCTGAAAGCCCCACCTCTGAACACGTGAGATTAGGGGACACCAACAGTGGGGCTGGAGAGCCTAATGTGGAAATGAAGAGGTGGACATGGAGAGGTGGGGGGCGTGGAGCCTGCCTGGAGTCCTCTCTACAGCCCTGCCTCAGGGGAAGGCGTCCTCTCAGCCTCCTCTGTCCACTCAGCCTCTGGCTTGCACACTCTGATTCATCCCTGCTCTCTGCAGCACAGCTCGGCCGGAACTCAGCCCTGGAAGCGTGCGTCCTCTGCGTGCCAGCGAGGCCCTGTGGGCCTGGCTCTTCTCCTGGAGGCCCGTTGGCAGCCCTGGGCAGAGGGGGCCTCAGCTTCTGGAAGAGCCCAACGTGATGGGAACAACGACACCTGACAGGAAGGGGAGCGAGGCTAGGTTTGGTGGCTGAGGCCTCCCTGGTGACCCTGATTCCAGAGAGAGTCAGCCACTTGTCCAGGATCACACAGCAGAGGGGCCAGGCCAAGATTGCAGCCTACCTGTGTCTAACATGAGGTTCCATTCTTCAGCCTCCTGGGCGAGATCTGTATAGGTCGGTGGGGCGGGTCCTTCCATCACAGGAAGCAGGGGCGAGGCTGGCAGTGCCCCGGGGAGGCGGCCTGCCTTTGATTGTTTGATGCTCATACTTGCAAACCCCTGGGGAACGCCTGAGTCATCGCTGAGCCGGCAAACATATTTAGCTCCTTTCATCGTCCCTAATAAATCAGTTTCTTTGCACCTGCCTTCAATCGGGACTGGCTGCCCCTGACTCCTGTGCCCTGGCACTTGGGTCCCTGTCGCATCTGCCCCTCTCGGCCTCCTGTGCTGATGGGGACCCTTGTGATTTTTCTCAGCAGTGGCTGCTGGGCCTCCACAGCTTTCTATGGTAGAGCTGGGGCTCAGGGACTGGGGTTTCCATTACTATGCTGCTACAGGTCAGCACAGCTTGATCCCGTATCCTCATGGACCCCTGTGACAGTATGTGGGCCCAGACTTCCCCAGCCTGGTCCTACAAGTTCAACCTGTTTCCTTTAGGCCTCACTGGCAGAAGACCCAGGCCTCCACTGGGCTCGACATGGGGCACCTCTTCCAAGAAGCCCTCTAGCATGTCCCACCTCCCTAGGTTTCTGCCTCTTCCAGTGACCCCATCTGTACCTCCTCCAATGACAGTGCACACAATCTGTATGAGAATAATAAACCTGGAGTGGCTGCTCAACAGTCTTGGGAACGCTACATATATTCAGTGCTCTCTATGCTGTAGAGGGGAAGTCGGAGCCCTGAGTGTTCCACAGATTTGCTTACAGCTTGAAGTGTAGCCTGGGCCTTGAACTCAAAGCTCAGGGTGACGTTCACTGCTGCCCCCTGTGACCTCTCACAGTAAGCGGCTTTCCTGATTCGACCCATTTTCCACAGCCGTGGCTGTGTTCTGGTGCCCCAAACCTCGAGCACCGGGAAGTCTCTGTCAAAGGTTTGTGCAGGTGGAACTCGGCTGGCCCAGGCCCCAGAGAGGGAGCACGCAGCAGACGGCAGGCGAGCCTGTCTTCCTGTGCCAGGCCAGGCAGCGGGCGAGGAACAGGCCTCCGCTAGTGCGATCCATGGGCTCTGCCAAGCCCGCAGACCTCAGTGGGCCAAGTGCTTTCCTCCCAGGATGCCCTGGCCAGGGCTCCCTTGGGGCTCCCCTCTCACACAGGCCCAGTCTCTGAAGGTGGTGGTGGGAGGAGTAGCGCTCATCCGTGTGTGGTGGGCGCCCCCTGCTGCCCAGAGGGGGAGTGGCAGGATGGCCGGAAGAGATCACAGGCTGCCTTGTGAGGAGGGGTAGAGACCTGGGGCCGGGGTCTCTGGGTCAGAGCGAGGCCATCCCGGTTCCGCTTTCCCCAGCCCTGGCAGCAGAGGCGGCGGCGGCGGCGGCGGCAGTAGCACCAGCAGCAGCAGTGGCAGCCTTCCCACAAGCCCTAAGGGCCTGAGACCCTGGCACTCTGATGCTGTGGCCCTGAGCGCTTCATTAGCTGACACTATTGCACAAACTGCGACTACTGCACCTACTGAATGATGGGCGAAGAGGAGGTGCCTGGGACCTGTGAGGACCTTGCAGGCAGACAGAGGCAGGTGTGAGGTGGGCTCAGCACGGTGCAGTGTGTGTCCTTTCCCAGCTGGGCTGCACCCTCAGCCGCCTCCTCCAGGGAGCCTCCCGGGTGCCCTTCTGCGAGCCCAGCCCAGCCCAGTCCAGCCCGGCCCAGCCCAGCCCTCCTCTGCCCCTGCAACAGCACAGGTCACACTGGCTGCAGCTGGTCGTCTACACCTGTGTCCTCCCCTGGCCACCAACAATGGGATCTCAGACGGGGGCTGGGTAGGAATGGGGGTGTCCTTAACACCCTAAGGGGGCTGCCTAGCAACCCGGTATTCAAGGGCACTAGGACATTAGAATCTAGGCACGAGCGGCTCTGTCCCACTCTACCCATGCCTAGAAGAGTGCCTGGCATGGCACTGGTGCTCATGTATGTTTGTGGGAGTACAGATAAACAAAACCCACAGAACCAAGTCCTTCAAGAGATGGCCTGTGCTTGGATCCCACCAGAGATGGGGAGATCATCACCTGACTCTTGCAATGGTAACTTTCTGCTTGTAAATATCGCCTCCTGCTGGAAAGTTCTTCTGCCTCTCCCTGGACCTGGTAGCATCAGCCCAACCCTGCCCCTGCCCCAAGGGAGCCCTGCCTGAAGGCCAGCCCCTGGGGACTTCTGTACAGTGTGGCAGCTCCAGGATCCTTAGGACAAGGTTCCAGGACTCTCTGGGCACCCGCCTTCCCTGTCTGGGCTAGGGTGGGGAAGGAGGCTTGCTCAGGAGTAGGACCATGTACTTTATTCTGGCTTCTGAGGGACCCGCAGAGCAGCCGCTCATGTTAGTCCCGAACCCTCAAGGGCAAGGAGGCAGAAGGCGGGGACTGGGGCCAGGAGGATGCTCAGGGGCCCAATCTCCAGCCCAGGGCTCCTTCTGCCTCCACCCATGCCCACTCATGGGCCAAATGGGGCAGCCGCAGGGGCTCAGCTCACGTCACCAGATGTTCACCTAGGCCTCCTCCCATGGATGCCCAACCTGGGCCTCACCTAAAGCAAGAGAGCTACCAGGTTCTTGCGCACTCCAAGAGATAGGAGTCTCACTCCCTCAGAGGACAAGTCTCCACCATGACCCCAGGAAGTGTGCACAGGTGTGGGGGTGGGAAGAAGAGTGGTTGCCTGGTGACCCGCAGTTTCCCCTGAAGAATTCTGTCTCTTACACTCGCCCACTCAGCCTGGCAGAGGGACAGAGCCGTTTCCTGTTGTCCAGCCAGGGAATCTCCCTCCGGGGCCTCTGGGGGCCAGGGGAGGATGTGAGATGTTCCTCTGAGAAGTGGGGCTCCCTGGGGCCAGAGTTGTCTGTGGTACCAGCATGCAGCATCCTGGGATTGGGCTGCAGGAGGTTGGGGTGCTGCAGTGGGGTGCCCCACCCCACTGCCCTCACGACAAAGGAGCTGCTGACCATGGTCCAGCAGGGAAGCCCCAAGGCCTGAGTCGCTGTCCCACACTGGCTTCACACAAAGGCCAGGGAGAGCCAAGGCCGGGGTGGGGCTCCTGGTGTCCTGGTCCTGGCCCTGGTTCACGTGTGTGTTCAACTCTGCTGCAGCAAGGAGAGCCAAGTCCAAACTGAGGTTGGGGGGCTTGCAGAGACTCCCCGAGGGTGGTGGGGCTGCCTGGCTGAGGGCAGGGAGCCCCCGGGGCCTTAGGCCCCTGCTCACAGGGCTGAGGGCTCTCCTAGGGCCAAGAGCCCTGAGAGGAGACACAGTTCTTGTTCGGCTCCCTCCTCATCTCTTACTAGGGCCGTCCAGTCCAGGACCTCTAGATGGGCTCTTCACCCCCTGGGGTTCCCACTCAGCCCCCCAAGTCAGTTCCAGGTGATTGGGGGTGTCCGAGGATGGAAAGGCAGGGCTGGTCTCCCTGTTGCGCCTCCCCGGCTGCTCACTGCTTGCTGGCGATCTTCTGCTTCCGCGCAGAGACCAGGTCGTAGAAGGGGACTCGGGTGATGCTGGCCCTGTGGGGACGGCAGGGGACATGAGAAGGGGCTGAGCACTGGCCGGGGAGTTGGGGCTGCTGGAGCTTGTGGCTAGGTGTGTGGGAGCCCCAAGAGGCAACCCCCGCAGGAGCCAGCTCCCTTCGTGGAGCTGAGCACTACAAAGCCACCCCAAAGTACCCCTGGGCCTCTGGGAGACTTGCAGGGAGGAGAGGGGGGCCTGGCTGGTGCCAGAGACCTGCTTAAGGGACGGACGCTGCCCCTTACTGGCTGTGTGACCCTGGACAAGTCTCTATCCCTTCAAGGCCTCAGTTTCCCCATCTACAAAATGGAGTCAAGAAGGGTTCTGGCCTGGTGGCTGCACAGGCTGTTTCAAGGCCTGGGTCAAAGATTCCACAGGTTCCCTGGGAGGTGACTGCCCTGGTGGCAAGGCTCTCCCATGCTGGCTCCCATCTCGTCCCTGCCAGGCATCCTCTCTGTCTTTCTCCCAGTCTAAGCCCGTCTGCCTCCCACACCTGGCCTGCAGTGACAGATCTGACGCTGGACTTCGGAACTGGCCCCACCTGGCGACTTTTCTCACCTGACTGTGCCCCTCGCTGTTTGCCAGGCTGTGGTCCCTCCCAGTAACCCCTGGAGATACACAAGTGCCTCGCAGCTACTATGGCCCTACTCTCCATGGTGGCATCTCCCCCTGCTCAGCCCCTGCTCAGCACGGCTTCACTTGTCCAGGGGCACCCTCCATGGAGTGGTCCTGTTGCCCCTTCACCTGGAGAGCCCCTCCCTCCCCCACCAGAAGCAGGGGTGCTAATGAGGGGGCGGAGTGGGCAGAAGCTGCCCAGCAGCCCCCAGCCGCCCCTAAAGTCAATCCCTCGCTCCTGTGTCCTGGGCCCAGTGGAAGGGACTGCCATGCGAGAAGCTGAGTCCATAGAAGCAGCGGCCCCCAGGAGGAGGAGGAGGAGGAGGCAGGCGCCCGCCCTTACTGGATGGCGTGGATCCACTGGTCGCGCTCCTCGGCGCTGGCGGCTGAGATCCTGTAGGACTCGTGCTTGCCCTCCACCACCCTGCCGTCACCGTCTGTCTTGCAGGCCTTGATCCTCTGGCCTCGGCAGCGCGGGTTGTAGAGCTCCAGGCAGAACTGTGGGAGGGGCCGGTGAGGGTGGGTGGCTCTCTGGGATCCTCCAGGGACCTGCCCCTCAGGCCAGGCAGGCGCTCTAGTGACCCCCAAGAGGACACAGCCAACCCTGACAGGGACTGGGGCAGGGGCTGCATTTGCTATGGGGCAGGCTCCACTTACATCATGGGTCCCCCTAGAGTCCCCATATGATAGGTGGGGCCACGGGCTCAGGAGACAGCGGTGACCTTCATGCGGTTGCCTAGCCAGAGCCAGAGTCAGGCTCTGTGAGGCAGCTGGGACCGAGCCTCCAGATAACCCTGTCCTCAACCCTCCTGTCCTGGCCAGGGTGCCGTCCAGTGGCCCAGCTTGGTACGTACTGGTTTCTTGGGGTCATCCACCTTCTGCACAGAGAGGTTCTCTAGGGGGATGATTCCCCGTGGCTCCTTGTCCTAGAGGGGAGAGAGAGGGCAGGGTCAGTGACTGGAATCTTGAGGCTGAGGGCAGGAGCAAGCTTGGGCTCCTCAGACCTAGAGGAGGCCCTTGGCCTGACCCTGCCTCCTCTTTGGCCTCAGTTTTCCTCCTCTGTACAATAGGCACCCGTGGGGGCTCTGATCCATCTTGGAGGGTTCTGTGCTCTGCTAGCCGAGTGGCTGGTGAGGGTCAGGAGAGGATGGCAGAGGGAGGGATGCTCACAGTGGTGAACTCGAAGTAGTAGAGGCAGTTGTCGGTTAGGATGAACCAGCGCCGCTTCCAGGTCTTCACACGGCCCCCTAAAGGAGGTGGACAGCACAGCCCATCAGCATTCCTCCCCCTGGGCCCCAGTGGCCCCTCCCACACCATCCTTCAGCACCCCAAAACCTTAGAGACTCCATCACCCAGGCTTGCCCCAAGTAGCATGCAGGGCTGCCTTGAGGTAATGGCTGCCTCCCTACTCGTCCTGGCTACTGGATGCTCCTTCCTGGGCCCTGTGCTCACCTCCTGCATCTTCCATCAGCCGGTGGGGGGTGGAGGTTCTAGAGGACTTTAAAAACATTAACCTTAGGGCTGGCCTGATAACTCAGTGGACTAAAGCACCTGTTTAGGCAGAGCACAGCAACTGGGATTCGATCCCGGTGTGCCGTGCCATCCCCACCCTCAGGGCATGCTGAGACAGCGATCGAGACTGTGGTGACGATACACGCCTGTAATCCTAGAGCTTGGGAGGCTGAATACAGGAGAATCACTATGAGTCTGATCTATGTAGTGAGACCCTGTAGACCCTGTCCTAAATACAGAAAAAAAAAAACTAACCTCAGGGCCATGGAGCAGTACAGCTGACTAAGCGCTGCACCTCCCCCCCACCCCACAGCTGGGTGCACTGAGCCAGCCACCAAGACCAGGCGTGGTGGCACATGCCTGTAATCCCAGCGTTGGGGAGGCTTGACCTCAGCCCCGCCTCATGAGCCTCATGAGGAGAGGGCCACAGTTAACCCTATTTTACAGATGAGAACACTGAGGTGGAGAGAGGCTCAGATACCACTGTGTGTGGTGCCGGAGCTGTGATTCAGCCTCTGGGTCCTAATCCTGGAGCCTGAGCCCCTAGCGGGTTTGCTACACTCTGGTGTCGAAGGATCTTTGTCCTGCTTTCCAAGTGCACAATCCTGGGCCAGGAACCCTGATTGTCAGCACACAGTGAAGGGCCCTGGGGGTGAGCCTGGCTGGGAGGCTATGAGGGTCAGATTGGTGACAGCATTTCCCTGGGGCTGGCAGGACCAGGGACAGTCTGAGTGTGGCTGGGCCCTGAGTGGGTGCTGGGCTGGGTGGGGCTGGAGGGGCTAGAGGGAGACCACTGCACCAACACTGGCTGCCGGTCCTGCGTGTGTCAGGAGGCAGGGGCAGTTGGCCTGCCCTGATGTTCCCTGGCTACACCCTGCAGCGGCTGCCTCTGCCAGGCCCACCGCCGCTGCCACTTGTACCTGCGACAGCATCTCTGGAGCCACATCCTGTTGCACTCTCACTCCCTCCTGGGACACTCAACCCACTGCACCCCCAAGTCTGCCGCTTGTTGGCTTCAAGGCCTTGTGCGGGTGCCCTACCCTTGCTGAGCTTTGGCTGCTCCAGAAGGCCACCCAAAGCTTGGCTGTACCAGGCCCAGCACCTTGGCCTTGTGTAGCAGGTCTGAGATCCTTCTCTCGCCCTCAGTGCAGCTGCCCTTACAGCTCCACCTTCCCACACTGCTTCATTCCTGGGCCGGGGGTGGTGAACCTGTAGCACAGGTGCTGCAGTGGGCTCCTAGCTATCATTGGAAACTCCAAAAGGCTTGCCATTGCTGCCTGGGACCCATGAGTGGAGGGCTGGGTGGGTGGGAGGGGGGGTGGATGATGGACAGACGGGGTATGGATGGATGAGTGGATAGATGCATGGATGAGTGGATGGATGAATGGATGAGTGGATGGATGGATGGATGCATGGATAAGTGGATAGATGGTTGGCTGGATGAGTAGATGAATGGATGGATGGATGAGTGGATGGACGGATACATGGATGGATGAGTGGATGGATGAATGGATGGATGAGTGAGTGGATGGATGGATGAGTGGATGGATGGATGGATGAGTGGATGGATGGATGAGTGGATGGATGGATGAGTGGATAGACAGATGGATGGATGAGTGGAAGGATGGATGGATGGATGCATGCATGGATGAGTGGATGGATGGATGTTTGGCCAGATGGAAGGATGGGTAGATGACTTGGTGCATTCATGAATGGCAGGATGGAGTAGCAGAGCACTGTGCTGGGGTTCATGAGATGTGAGCGCGTATATAGGTGCCAGCTACAAACCTGCATGTGCCTGAGTGTGCATGGGGGCAGCAGAATGTGTTTGGGAGCATGCATAGGAGTCAGGGGTGCGCACTGCGGTGTGGGGGCCTCTCACCCAGCTTGAGCAGCCAGCCTTCCCGGTCTGGGTTGAAGAAGGTATAAGTGAGGTCACTGCCGTCGTCCTCGGGGATGGAGAAGGGCTCGCTCTTGATGCTGTCGAAGAGGTTCTGGAAGGAGTGTGCAGGAAGGACCTGGGTTTGTGGCGTTGGGCGCCGGGGCCAGTCCTCCTGTCCCCAAGCCCTTCCCCTCTGCGTGCTCATCCTGGCCCGTGGGGCATGCTGGTCCCCCTGCTCTGGGCCTGGTGGTGCCCAGCCTCTCTGGGAGCACTCCGGGCATATCCCAGAGAGTCCTTTCTTCTGCTTCAGGGAGCAGCTGAGTCCTTCCTGTGCAGGTGAGGTTGGGGACACAGGGTTCCCTGCAGTGTAGGGTATTGACTCATCCATATGCATGGCCTGGCAGAAGGGGAGACCCCAGCTGGGGTGCTGACTATGTCCTCCAAGTCCCTTTTCTCAAGGAGCCCTGGCTGCAAGGCTCTGATTGCCAGAATGGGGCTGGAGTCCCTGAGAATAGATTCTAGGTCCCCAGAGAGGACCCTGGCAACAGGAACTGCTGAGAGGTGGCAGGTGCATCCATGTAGGGAATGAGCTGCCTGCCCCTGAATGTATGCAAGCCAGGGCCGGGGCTCCCTGAGGGCTAAGCAGATGTAGCCCTAGATGTTTTGAATGTCCTGCCACGAGGCATTGGTTGGATTCCAGGAGCCACCTCCGCCTGCATTTTCAGGCTTCGGAAGGACACTCTAAACTGCTTGGCTCTGCTTGTTAAATCAGACAGGACTCTGTCAGAGATAACCAAGCCATTTCCTCCTGTTGCATCTGCGTGGGCTGCTAATGGTTTCCTTGAGATTTTCAATGGAAAATTTTACAAGCCTCCTTCTAGTCTCTGCAAGTTTGCAAAGTGGTGCTCACTGGTTGTTTATATCCTCTCAGATCTGAGAGCTTGGGGATTCCGAGTGGGGAGCAGGCTGAAAGCAGTGTTTCCTGGGCTCTGTGGGGGTGGTCGGGCCTGGCTTCTGGCAGGCCTTGAGGCTCTGGCCCAGCCAGGCTGTGCTAGAAGCAAGGGCCTGCGTCTCCTGGGAGCCGGCTGCTGCAGGCTCAGCCTTCCCTGGGAGCTGCCGGGTGGTGCCGGCTGGTAGAACATCGGCCTGTGGCAGAGAAGCCTCCTTGGCAGAACTGTCAGCAGAGACAAATGCCGGGGAGGTCCAAGGAGGTGAGCTGGGGGAGGGGGGAGGTGGTGGTGCAGGCAGCCTCCAACAAAGCCACAGGGGCCCTGCAGCCTCTGCGGTCACCGGTCACCATATCAGCTTGCACATATTGCCCCAACAAAGAAACAGCTCGGCTCGCCCACACTTCCTGTACTTTGTAAACACCCCAGTATCCACTGTCACCTAACCAGCTGCCCCACCATCCCCTTGCCGCAGCCCCTTCCAGGAGCTCTGAAGGCCCTATACCTGCCCATCCCCCAGCTCCGCCTGTCACCTCTCACCTAGGGCCCCAAGCCTGGGTGTTTGGAGGGGGGTTAGCGCCCTGGCTCCAGGAGGGAGAGAAGGACTCACATGCAGCTGAGCCAAGCCTGTCATCCCTGGTGCAGTGACTGGGTCAGGGTGACGCAAGTGACCCAAGCAGTAAGTCACCGAGACTCAGTTCTGGGACCTGGGATGGAACAGCTGAGCGGGAGGCTGCTAAGGCCAGAGCCACCTCTGCCACGTGGGGAAGGCCACCTTGTGGGAGAGGCCACAAAGGGAGCGCAGCTACCCGGAGCTCCTACATCTAGCCGAGCCTGATACCCACAGTCTAAAGGACATCTGACCCTTCATCTTTTCAGTGACAGGCACTCAGGGCTCCCCAGCCAGGAAGTAACTGGCTGCTGGGACTAAGTCCTCTGTCCCCAAATCTTGCCTTGTACTCTCTG
>PVKN010021708.1:0-15435 GCA_004027915.1 Capromys pilorides
GGTCTAAAGCGCCTGCTTAGGAGGGCTCAGGCAACTGCGGGGACTGCAGTTCGATCCCCGGCACCACATGCTGCGCCAGCGCCACCACCAGGGCAGGCTGAGCCAGCCACAAAATGAATAAATAAAGAAACAAACAAACACAACAAGCAAACAAATAAATAAATAAATAAATAAATAAATAAATAAATAAATAAAAAGAGTAAGGTCCTGAGTTTGATCCCCGGTAAGGGGGGGGCGGGGGGGAAAAAACAAGGAAGAGGCATGGTGGTGCACACTGGGTAATCCCAGCACTGGGGAAGCTGCCGCAAAAGGATTGCTGAGTTTGAGGCTAACCTGGGCTATACAGTGAGACCCTGCCTCAAAAAAACAAAGATAAAGAATGAAGGAAGAAAGCCATAGTTAATGCAAGGACAAATCTGTGAGGACCTAGGTCAACTGCCAGGCATGATTTCCTGTAATATTTTTGCATATATACTGAGTTTCTCTTTTATGTCCCAGAGGTAATATTTTCTTATTATCTAGACTTTGATGTATTGAAAACTTTTCTCTAGGCTGTCACATACCCTGATGAATTACAGAGAAACCATCCTGTCCTTTGGAGAGGAAGCATAGGTCCGCAGAGCTCTGCTCTAGTGTGGTGTTTGGGGAGGCTCTCCCATGGAAAGGAAGGAGTGGCCATTGCTCTGTGGCGTTGTTTCCCCTAAGGGAAAGGACTTTCAACATGAAAGCTTAGAAACCTTAAGGCAGCACGTTCGCACCAGCCAGCTTGCTGTGTCCCCTGTGCCCTGTCCCTTCCACCTTCTGATCCTCGGGACCCTCACCAGGATTACTCCTGTGTAGAGAACACAATGGGACTGACCTGCTGAAAAACACTTCTTCAAGGACTCTTTCTTTTCCCTCCCTGAGTTCTCCAAATTTCAAATAGAGCTACTTCTTTTCTGATAGTGTCTTCTGTTCAGAGTCCAGCACGCTTCCCTGAGTCCTAAACCCATCACTGTGGGCTGTGCGGGTGGCAGAGCGGCCTGGGATTGCTTCGCTTTTTCCATGCGGTGCAATATTTATGTGGGGAGAATAAAACCTAATGGATGGAAAGGCCCATCAGACGGCAAAGCTAAATAGAGACTTTAAGGGAACGCCGTCAGCTGTTGCCCAGGCTTCTTAAAGTCGTGGTGTAAGAAAGCGGATATGAATTTCATGTGCTCCTGACTCAGTATTTTCCCATTTGAACTTTTCTGTACTTTCCCCTTTTAGTAGCAAGGAGTTTAGTAAAACTTTACTTCTTGTCTGTCTTTGCCAGTTCTTCTAAACTCCTCCCATAAAATGATAGATAATGAGGATTGTTTATATCCTATTGTAAGACACTTTGAAGAATGGATTTCACTGCCTGTAAAATTTCTGATTTATGGGTTAAACTCTTAGCAAACATCATAAATGCTGAACTATCGCCTATAAAGTTGATTTTGGCCTAGGCAATTATCGAGCTTTCCAATAAAAACTAAAGTTTAAAATTCTGCTCCCGCCGGGCGTGGTGGCACACGCCTGTAATCCCAGCACTTGGGAGGCTGAGGCAGGAGAATCAGTGCGGGTTCAAGACCAGCCTGGGAGGGCCGGCAGTATAGCTTAGCAGATTAAGCCCTTGCTTAGGGAAGTGCAGGGGCCAAGGTTCGGTTCCTGGCCCCCACCTGCCCTACCGGCAGCTCTCAATCCCATGAGCCAGGGATGGTGTCTGGGCATGGTGACACACGCCTGTAATCCCAGTACTTGGGAGGCAGGAAACAGGTGGATCACTATGAGTTGCATAGTGAGACCCTGTAGGAAAAAAAAAAAAAAAACCAGCCTGGGCTACAAAAGTGAGCTCAAGGCCAGCCTGAACTGCACAGCGAGACTGTCTCAAAAGACAAAAAAAAAAAGGACTTCCAGCTATCATAAAATTGTGCTCCTGCTTCTGCTTGGGGAAGCTCGGTCCTGTGGAACCCGTGGGGGCTTGGCCAGTAGCTGTTCCCCCTTTCCGTGAACCTGATCCAGGATAAACATGTTAACATGAAAATTTTACCTTTTTGTCCTTTTCTTACCTTTCCTCTCAATTTCATAGGGCGATATCCACGAGGATTTTTGCAGTGTTTGTAGAAAAAGCGGCCAGTTGTTGATGTGTGACACCTGTTCCCGTGTGTATCACCTGGACTGCCTCGACCCGCCTCTGAAAACCATCCCCAAGGGCATGTGGATCTGTCCCAGATGTCAGGACCAGGTATTGGGGTGGCACGGGGCAGGGCGAGCTGAGGCCGAGGAGGAAGAGAAGCCCCTTCCCTCTTCCTGGGGGTGGGGCATTCTCCTCTCCCCCAGCTGTTTTTTTCAGACCAAACCAGGCACAGCCTCAGGCCTCAGAGTCTGTCCCACTGACCGAGGTGGAGGCCTGTGTCCTCGTATTTGAAATCATTATCTTCTCTTTAAGTGTCAAGATTCTCAAAAGTTTGTCCTGCTTCATCCTCTAAAAAAGGTCCAAACCAAGTATGTGGTTTTAGAACTCTTCTTTGGGAATAAAATCCTTAAAGGAAGGTGTCCAGTTGATTAGTTAAAGTAACAACCATTCAACCATTTCACCTTTAAATTCTATTATTATAAGGCTTAGAGAACTAACTATAAAGTGCCATCTTAGTATTTCAGACGTAAAGGCACGCATGTTAGTAATTTTCCTAGCTACTTCCTTCCATCTCTCTTTTTTTTTTTTTTTTTTTTTTGGTGGGACCGGGGTTCAAACTCATGACCTTGCGCTTGCCAGGCAGGCACTTGTGCCATGGAGCTGTCTCCCCGGCCCCTTCCTTCCTTCTCTATTTGGTTCCTGGTTTATTTTCATGTATTTTTGTCTTTATAACTTGCTGTAGCCGGGTGTAGTTGCAAACACTTCTAATCCTAGCACTCTGGGAGGCTGAGGCCGGAGGATCACAAGTTCAAACCCAGGCTAGACAATTTAACAAGTTGGTAGGATTGTCTCAAAATAAAAAGGGGCTGAAAGTATACAGCTCAGTGTAGAGGCCACAGGTTCAGTCTCTAGTACTGGGGCTTTATAAGCTGTCCCAGGTCTTTCAGAAATAGGCAAAGTACTGTATAAATAATATGTAGCCCACCAAGCACTAGAATCCTGTTCAGTTCTTTTGAAGCTCTTTGACTCCAGGGAATTCTCCTTTTTCCCTTCTAATCTTGCTCCTCTTCCTACTGCCTCCAGTGTAGTAGAATAGCCCTGTGCTCTCTTCTGCTACTTTGTGACCTTTTGATAATCTACACAGGATCTAGGTTATGCTTTAGTACTTAAAACTGATATGTATATATGTATGTATGTATGTGTGTATTTATGGGACCAGGGACTGAACTCAGGTCCTTGCATTTGCCAGGTAAGTGCTTATTCTACTGAGCTATCTCCCCAGCCCCTAGAACTGATATTTAATTTCTTTGGTGAAAATGTCTTTCAGGAAGCCGGGTGTAGCTATAATCCCAGCTTCTTGGGAAGCTGAAGTAAGAGGATTCCAGATTTGAGCCAGCCTGACCAATTTAGCAAAATCTTTGTGTTATAGCCAAACCAAACAAAATTAGCCAGGCATGGTGACCATGCCTATAACCCCAGCATATGTGGTAGTGCTGGGTGTGGTGACCTGAGGCAGGAGGATCAATCAGAAGTTCAAAGCTGACCTGCACTACAGAGGAAGACCCTATCTCCAAAAAATAACAAAAATTAAAATAAGGACTAGGGCCCGGTGTGGTGGCCTACATGTGATCCTAGCACTAAGGATGCTGAGGTAGTGGAATCGCTATGAATTAGAGAGTAGCCTGAGCTACTGCGTTCAAGGCCAGCCTGCACTACATAATGAAACCCTGTCTCAAAAAGAAGAGGAGTGCTATGGAGATAGTTCAGCGGTTTAAGCGCCTGCCCAGGCAAACGTAAGGACCCAGGTTCCATCCCCAGTACCGTGTGCAGTGCCAGCCCCACCCTGGGTGCACAGAGCCACCCACCAAGATTGAGAATGCTGACACACACCTGTAATCCAGGTGCGGCGGAGGCTGAAATACAGGAGAAACACAGTCCAAGCTGCGTAGTGAGACTCTGTACCAAATACATAAAATTTAAAAAAAAGACTGGGGATGTGGTTCAGCCCTAGAGCACTTGCCTAGCCAGTGTGCACGAGGCCCTTGGGTCAATCCTCAGAACCATATTTTTTAAAAAATCTTTGAAAAAAAAAAAAAGTCTTTGAGGGACATAGTAAAATTAAGAAAAGCAGCCCATATGGGGTCAAGGACAAAGTGTGCCATGACATCTGTCACCGTGCTGACATGCAGCTTTTGAGTGATGGCTCTGGCCGTGCCCAGTGACTGAGGCAGTGCGGCCTGTACGAGAAGGTGGGCAGGCTCAGCCAGGTCCTAACCTCTCTCTAAACCCAGGCACAAGGGCTGGACTCTTGCAGCCTTTGGTATTTAGCGCTTCGTAGCCTGGAATCTACAAACCCTTCCTGGATTTCGCTGGCCAGTAGCTACAGCACTGCGTCTTGCTCTTAACCTAGAGGTGTGTGTTGATGCCTTCTTTTCAGATGCTGAAGAAAGAAGAAGCAATTCCGTGGCCTGGGACTTTAGCAATTGTTCATTCCTATATTGCCTACAAAGCAGGTAAAGGATTACCCGTAGCCGTTTTTTTGGTAAGGCTTACATTCTTACAGCAGAATTTGTTGCCAGGCGTGATGCTGCATGCCTGTAGTGCCTGCACCAGGCCAGCCTGGGCTACACGGTGAACTCAAGCCAGCCTGAATTACATAGCATCTCTCTATTTCAGAAAAACAAAAAGAGAGAGAAAGAAATTGTTAGCCAGGCACAGTGGCACATGCCTGTAATCCCAGTTACCTGGAAAGTTGAGGCAAAAGGACTGTTTGCCAATTGGAGGCCAATCTGGACTACTTAGTGAAATCCTGTCTTAAAAAATAAAAGGGGGTGGGCAGGACACTGCATAAATGATGAGTGAATGAATGAGAGTTGGGAATATAGCTCAGTGATAGTGCACTTGCCCAGCATGCGCAAAACCCTGAGTTCAGATCTCAGTACTGGGTTAGGGGGAATGGGAAGGCGGTGTTTGTTTTGCTTTCAAAGCCTGGTGTGATTCTATACACTTATAATCCCAGCACTTGGAGGCTGAGGCAGGAGGATCTCCAGGAATTCAGGGCCAACCTGGACTATATGGTGAGACCTTGTCTCAGAAAACCAAAATAAAATAAAATGAAAATCTTTTATTCAGTGAAGCAAACCCCATTGTCCCCTTCTTGGGGAAGGCAGATGAGAAGCGTGAGATCTTGTCTGTGTAAAGCCCAACCTAAGCTTTGGCTACCGTGCCTAGACAAGGTATGCCTAGTCATCGCACAGTAAGGGGAGGGGCGAGTCCTGTGATTCAGCTGTGAGGCTTGGGGGCTCCTTTGGGGAAAATGTCTTCCTTGGTGAGCATTCTGAGCACAGCAGCCTTTTCAATTCATGGTTAAAAACTGTCCCTTTCGCTTTTAGCTAAAGAAGAAGAGAAACAGAAGTTACTTAAATGGAGTTCAGACCTAAAGCAAGAGCGAGAACAGTTGGAGCAGAAGGTGAAGCAGCTCAGCAATTCTATCAGTGTAAGTCCCCACCTCGCCTCCGGCGGCAGCTTGCAGGCGCCCGGTGTGTTCCGAGATCTCAGCAGCACGGGAGGCCGAGGGGTGGCTCGGGTCCTCCCCTTGTCAGCAATTCTATCAGTGTAAGTCCCCACCTCGCCTCCGGTGGCAGATTGCAGGCACCAGGTGTGTTCTGAGATCTCAGCAGCACGGGAGGCCGAGGGGTGGCTCGGGTCCTCCTGTTGTCAGGGTGGGTGCTGCGGCCAGTCAGGAAGCTGCCTCCAGTGAGGGCTCGGCTCTCAGTGCAGCCCAGTTGCCCCGTGGCTCCTACCCAAGCTCTGAGCACCCGCCTGGCTCCATGTGAGCACACGTGCTGAGCCAGCCTGTGCAGGTGGAACAGCAGCCTCGGCAGTGGAGTCACCGCCCTGGACACTGACGTTCCTGTGTCTAGGAAGAGCCTGGCCCCAGGTGGGCTCAGACCGGTCCCGGTGTGACTGCTCCTGGTCCCCTGAGCTCGGCGGTCCAGCCCCGGGCCTCCCTACCCCCATGCTGACGGCATTTTTTGTTGTACTGGGCAGCATGCTGAAGGGGCCCAGGTCGTGGCAGTGCGTGCTGCCTGGCCCACCCCAGCCAGGCAGGGCACCAGGCCTTTCAGACAGGAGCAGGCCTTCCCACCCCTGCAGAACAGGGCATCCTCAGCTCTCAGACACCAGCTGGTGCTGGGAACTTGGGGGCAGTAGAGCTGTGCCACTCACTGCATGCCACTTGCATAGCCACCCCTGGCTGCAGATTTGATACTCTCCTCCCTGCCTAAAGCAGGCCCCAGCGGCTGTGGGGCTGAGGGCAGGAGGGCTTCTGTGGTGCAGTCCTTGAGCCTGAGCTCTGCAGGCTTCCTAACCCCACAGCCCTCCCCAGGCCCTGGCCTTCCACTCTCAAGGACCTCGTGATGCTCCCGGGGTGCTTAGTTCAAGCCTCGATGTTGCTGCTAGCTTTTTTTCTACCCCAAGCTCAGTCTGTTCCTGAGGGCCGCCCTTGAGTGTGGCAGAGCACACCTGTGCCTGCTCCAGCCAGTGTCCAGGGAGGGGAGCTGTGGGAAGCTTGTAAAGGACTTTCACTTGGTAGGTTCATGATGGTTCCGCAAGTTGGGCTTTAAGCGCTAGTGTCAAGTGGGCTTGGCCTTTAGGCCAATCGCTGTCCCCTCTTGCTCATCGGGGCCTCCCTTTCTAGGAAGTAGCTACCACTCCAAGTAGACACGAGCAAGTTCTGGGGGCTGCACCCTGGCCCACGGGGTTCTTTCATGGGCAGGGGCTCCTCCCCCGGGAGGCTGCCAGGCCTTTAGAAAAGTGTCTGCTTAGGCCGCCTTCTCCTTTGCTGCAGAAATGCATGGAAATGAAGAACACCATCCTAGCCCGGCAGAAGGAGATGCACAGCTCCTTGGAGAAGGTAAAACAGCTGATCCGCCTCATCCACGGCATCGACCTCTCCAAACCTGTAGACTCTGAGGCCACTGTGGGGGCCATCTCCAATGGCCCGGACTGCACACCCCCAGCCAGCGCCACCACCTCCACGCCCGCCCCCTCCCCATCCTCCCAGAGCTGCACAGCGAACTGTAACCCGGGGGAAGAGACTAAATAACAGAGCCCTCGCGGAGAAGCCACGGGACCCCGGCGGCCAGGAGCACGCAACACTGAAGACTCTAGAACAGCAAAGCCGGACCGCTTCTGGAAAGTACAGAATTCTTTTGGTTCTTTGGTTCCAGAGAGAGAGAAGATGCTTGTGCCAGGTGGCACCCAAGTTTGCCAATTGATCCTTCTTATTCTGTGTGTACATGCAAAGATTGGACCATGTTACATGAAATAGTGCCAGCTGGAGGTTCTTTGCCAGCACCATGCCAAGTGAAATAATATATTTACTCTCTCTATTATACACCAGTGTGTGCCTGCAGCAGCCTCCACAGCCACGAAGGGTTTGTTTTTGTTTTGTGGGTGGGAGCAGGGATGGGCGGAGGGAGGAGAGCAGGTTTCAGATCCTTATTTGCCGAGCTGTTTGTCTAGGTAGAGAAGACAAGTCCAAAGAGTGTGTGGGCTTTCCTGTTTCTAAACTTTCACTTCTATCAAACCAAAAAAAAGAAAAAAAAAGGAAATCAAGATTTAACCAACACCAGTGCCCAGAGAAGGGACGGGGAGGGGTGGGAGGGGTGCGGGTGGGGACTATATCCATAAGCAGTATTCCTATGGTCAGGGGGGCCGCCAGGGTGTGGAGGGGACACCAGGAAGGACACTAGCTTCTCCCTCAGCTCTGCTCCTGCCCGGGTTCCCGCCGCCACCTACGCCCTCCCAGGCCTCTGCCCCCTCTCCCCCTCTGCTTGGTGACTGCGCACCCCTGTGCCGTGAGCCCCTCAGTCCCTGGAGACCAAGGCCAGTGGGGCCCTGCTGGCCTTGCTGAGGCAGGGAAGAAGGGAGTGTTGTATGACCCAGGAAAGAGAAAGGAGAACTGGTGATTTTACTTGAAAACAAGCTCCATCCCTTTTCTATATTTATAAGAAGAGAAGACCCTGAGCGAAGCAGCACGCGACCCAGGTGTGTGTGAATTGAATGGAGATGTTTCTTTCCTCTTTTTTTAACTTTGTTTTTTCTGTTTTTCTTTAAAGAATGTTTTATTTTGTTGTTTATTTTGCTTTTTTTTTTGGTAACAAAAACTAAACTAAGGAATAGAAAAGCTGTTTTTCAGGCTGACAGTCCGCTAAGGGTAGTCGAGACCGTGCATGGTAGAGTAGGAGTCGTAGTGTCAGTGAGGTCAGTGAGTCTTTGTGAGTCCTGTGTCAGCGTTTGGGCACTGTTTTTTTGGTTCTTTTTTTTGTTTTGTTTTGTTTTTTAATGCAAGGGCAAAAAAAAAAAAAAAAAAAAAAAAATCTTTGTATCTGGGGAAAAAACACTTTTTTTTAAATTAAAAAGGAAAATAAAAGATACTGAGGTCTTCCTAGTGTTACTTAAATTAAGATCAAGGTAAGAAACATTGTAAAAAAAAAATTACAAAAGTGCTATTTGTTTCCTAAAAACAGTGATTTCTATTAAAAAGGTGTCAGAACTGGAGAAAACGCCGTGTAGTTATAATTTTTTAGCACAGAACCTGCTGATCCTGATGACATTTTGCTGTGTTTGTGTCTCTGAACTGGTGGTGGGCCAGTCCCCAGGAAGGGCTGCGGACTCCCCGCCCTCCTCTCCTCACGGACCACCCTCTCTTCCCGGTGCAGGGATCTCAGCTCCTGTTTTTGAGTCCACGTGGAGTGTGTGTGGTATCAGGGCCCTCCCCTCGGTCCCCTCGGTGTCTGCTAGCGCGAAGGCTGGTGCCTCAATGAGATCTTTCCTTTGGTGCTGCTCTCAGTCTTTCAGCCACCAGCATTCCGAGTGCCTGGGGCACCGCTGAGAGGAAGGCTGCTAGGTTCCTTGCTGCCCCTTGGAGGGTGGTGCGGGCTGGCTGCCTCGGCCCTCCGGTGCTTCTGCTTGGAGAGAACAGAGAGGGAGGTGCTCGAGGGACCTCTGTCTCTGAGACAGAGCTGGGTACTCTGGAATCTGTCTTGTTTTGGAGGGTCAGAGGCTACACCAGGTTCTCTGCCTCCTGGCTCCAGGCATCACCAGCCCCGCCCCAGCTCCCTAAGACAGCCCTGGGCTAGAACTGATTCGCTCGCCTTGGCTGGGCCTGGTGTGGCCTTAACTTGGGAAAGCCAGGTGCAAATGGCTCAGATTGTGTTTATCATGCCGCTTGGGAAATAAGTCCTGTTGGACACGTGTGCTCGCCACAGCTCTTTGTCCGTTGGGTGTCCCTGGCTAAGGGGCCGGAAGCAGAAGCTCTGCCTGTGGCCCCACTGCCTTGTCTTCTTCCCAGCCCACCCCAGGCCTGCGACGGCCAGAGTCTAGGTGTGGCAGAAAAGGCCCCTTTAGCTGCTTCCTTCCTTATTAGGCCCAGAGAGACAGACGATTCTGGAACAACAAGAGCAACAGAGAAGGGACCCTCCCTGGAGTAACGTGCCATCCTTGCCAGGTGTTGGAAAGGGCATTTGGGTTTGGCTGTACAGGCCTCAGAGCCAGGTCCTGGCTGCCAGCTTAGTTGAGGGGAGCCTAGGAACCCCCTTTTCTCATTCAGAAATGAGGTGCTACGTCTAGTCAGGGAGCCTTGGAGATGCCCAGACTAGTTGGGACAATCACTGGCAGCGGATCAGAGGCCGGCGGAGGTGGATCGCCTGTCTCACAGCTCCTTGCAAACATGTCTGGGCCCATGAGCCGGGGCTTGCCACACAATACCTGTCCTTTCTGGCAAAGAGACTACTCCAAGAGGGGTGTGGGCTGGGGGACCCGGCCAGGAAGTGACCAGCTGGCCTGCTTCCTTGAGAACTGTTCACTACCATCCGACCTCGCCTAGAGTCAAGAAACAGATTCTTCCTAAAGTTCAGATCCAAGTTGTTGGGGCGAACAAACTGTAGCCCTGCCCTAGGCCTCCAGCCTGGGCCGATTCCAGGACACCACCGTACTGTGGAGCAAGGCCCCCCGGGGCTCACGCCCTCTCCTTGTCCTTCACTGTCTCCTGAGCCAGGCTCCGCTGTCCCTCCAGACCCAAGGAAGCCCACAGCACCACCCCACCTGTGCTGCCTCTTCTCTGCTCTGACAGCCACTACTGCAAACTGGGCTGGTGCTGCCTTCCCCTGTGGCCCCAGCTCTGGAGCAGCCCTGCCCGGGGCCTGGGAGGCCCGCTGTGTCGTGTCACCCTCCCGTTTAGTTCTCCCTGCCTGCCTGCGTCCAGTGCCCTCTCCTAACACTGAGCTGGCTGTGTGGCCCAGCCCTGCGCAGGCGGTGCTGTGAGGTCATGCCGCTGTCATCTCCCATTTTATTCCCACCTTTATTTTGCATTCCTGGCCTGCAGGTCCTTTTTCTTCAGGGTCTTGCCTCATTCTTCCATTCTGATTTCTTCCTTCCTTAGCAGGCCCTTAGGGCAAGCCTGTTTTAGGTACCTGACGGGCTTGCCTGCACGTGGGGGCCCTCTCTCTCTCTCTCTCTCTCTCTCTCTCTCTCTCTCTCTCTCTCGGGCCCACTGCAGGGCTTGGGCTGCCTCCCTATCCCTGTTGCTGCTTGGCTGAGGCCCACAGCTGCTGTGAATACCTGGCCATCAGTGTGGAGGGGCTGCCCGTCCGCTCCCTTGGTGCCATCAGGGCCTCCGGGCGCTCCGCACCACCTGGCTCACACGCTCCTTGTGGTCTCTCCCCTTTACTCCCTTCTTGGGTGTGGTCCTTACCTGAAGGGCTGAATTTACTGCAGGTGTGGGAGGTGCCCAGAGTAACAGGACAGATGACTGCCCAGGGACGCTTTCCAGGCCCTGGGTGCTCAGATCTCCTAGCTTGTGTTGGATGGAGGCAACTTTGCTGTGTAAATGACTGCACCTCACCCCACTCCTCAGCTGGGCACCCTCTGCAGGAAACAGAAGTCCTGTTTTCACCCTGACTTAAAATCTGTCCCAATTTAAGTCCTCTCTGAGGGAGTTGGTGGTCCCTGGCGAACTCCTCTGGCCTTCCCACTTGAGAGGAGGAAGCTGGGGTCACTCCTGGAGGGCCAGGGCTCTCCCAAGTAACTCTTGCCAGGCAGGTGTGGTTCCACAGGGCTCTTTCTCGCCTCCTCACCACCAGGGCCCCCTGCACCTCTCCAGTGTCCAGGTTCCCAGCCCGGGGGGAGTTGCAGGCAGGCAGGCAGGCAGGCAGGCAGGGCAGGCCAGAGGCCAGCAAGCTCTGAGTGCAGGAGCGCCAGCCAGCCCCAATCCTGTCTCTTGTCCATGCCCTTTGTGATTTCAGTCTTGGTAGAACTTGTATTTGGAGTTTTGTGCTTCAAAGTTTTTGTTTGTTTGGTTTTTGTTTTGAGGGGGTGGGGGGGATACAGAGCAGCTGATCAATTTGTATTTATTTATTTTAACATTTTACTAAATAAAGCCAAATAAAGTCTCTCAGCCTCGTGGTGTTGGGTTTGGGGCAGGGAGGGTGGGTGAGACACTCCAGTCTCAGCCTCCGCCCTCCCTGGGTCTCGCTGTCCCTCCTGAAGGTCCAGCAAGGGTAGCACTTCCCCTGCTCCTTGATTCCCCAGCCCAGGGAGGAACATGAAAATCACTTTGAAACTTTAATTATCAAAAAGGAATGCACAGGAGGGAGGATGGGAGCCAGCCCCAAACCAGCTGGGGCAACGGCAGTGGATCCCAGCTGTGGCATGGCAGGGGGGGCAGGCCGCAGGCCCACCCACGGAGACCTTAAATAACTTAAATAGCTGTGCAGGTGGGAGGGTGGCAGGAGGGTGCCCAGTGTTTGCAGGCCACGTGTGAACTGAGGCCAGTGGAGAGGTGGCACAGGTCCAGCGGGGGAGCCTCATCAGGGCCGCTGTAGAGCCGTGAGGTATTTGAGGGCAGCAGCCCCATAGCGTCGGGACAGGTCCTGGTGGAACTCCTCCTTGAGGGTCCGCAGGCAGGCACGGTAGGCGGGGCTGGAGCGGAAGCGGGAGATGTCCGGGCTGGGCGTGTGTGGCAGGTGAATGGTGAAGGCCTCGGGCAGCACCAGGAGCTCGTATTCCTGGAGGTTGGAGGCCACCGTGTGGGGGAGCAAGCTCACGCCACAGCCCCAAGCGAGGGCCAGGGACAGGGCAGGTGGGCGGCTGCCTAAGGGTTCGGCCAGCCCCACAGAAGCAGACCTAGGCCTGAGCTCTGGCCTCACCTGCACATCGAGCTCCACGATATGGGCCACCTTGTTCCAGCCAAAGCCCACAAAGCGAGGGTCGTAGCGGGGACAGTCGCGTGACACCACCACATAGGGCTCGTAATCGGCTGCCCACTGCACACGGTAGGGCGCCTGAGCCTCACGCCAGCGGGCATAGTCAGTGGCCGCGTGACCCTGAGGCCACTCATGGTACCTGGGGAGCAGGAGCAGGCCGGCTGGGCTGAGGGAGTGTCCTGCAGGCCAGGCCAGCCAAGGTGGGGACCGGGCACGGTGGCCAGCACCTCCTACCTGAAGGTGGAGAGGGCCCCAGCATCCAGCAAGGCCAGCAGCTCAGCCTTGGATCGGGGGAAGCTGAGGCGGTAGCGCAGGGTCTCGAACGCCGGCACCACCAGAGCTGCCTTACGCTGGCTGCCCAGCCCCAGCTGCTCGATGGAGGCCCTGAGGAGGAGCAGGGTGACAGGAGCCCGGCAGGGACCCTGCCTCCGGGGTGGGCTCCAGGCCTTTCAGAGGACAGCCACCTTGAGTGGCACCACAGCCGCTCAGCACAGTGGAGCGACTATCTGAAGCCACCCTGGTGGCCCTTACGCTCGGGAGCCCAGAGAAACCACCTAACCCAGACCCCAGTGCACAGAAAACACCAGCGCCACAGCCGACACAGCAGCGTGCACCCCCCTCAGGCCCACCTGAGGTAGTCGTAGAGGGAGTAGGCAGGCAGGAAGTCGATGTCACTGAGGAAGACGTAAGGCGTGAGCGCCTGGGCCAGGGCCACATTGCGGAGCTGGTTGACAGGGTACAGGGAACCCTCGCGGTATACCACGTGGTAGGCCACGTCCTGCCGGGCAGACAACACTGGCGACGCCTCGACGAAATGCAGCAACTGCTGGGCCTCTGCGTCTGTGAGGTACAAGGCCAGGCTCATGGGGCCCGGCCAGTGCCTGCACAGGGCTTCGAGCATCTGCAGCCTGGGGTGAGGGGGCTGGTGAGCACCGGCAGGGCAGGAAAAGCTCCCTCAAATGAACTGGCAGATACTGCCTTCTGGGCCAGTCTTCCTCTTCCCTATCCCACCAGGCGTGGGGAGGCTGGCCATGGGGGAGCAGGGCTTGGCCAAACCCACAGCTACTGAGGCCAGCTCTCAGCATCCACGTGACTCTGAAGCCCACCTTCTAGAACACTCCCACAGATAGTTACCAGCTGAAAGCCTCCGCTCCAAAATCATCCCAGCCTATGCCTGGCTGCCCTCAGTATCCTCACCGGTCCATGGAAAGCTGGGCCACCAGGGTAACGTCGTGAGGCCGGGGAGGTGGTGGCTTGTAAGGCAGGAAGGTGATGTGCACACGGTGCATGGTGAGCCGCTGCTGCTGGAACTCAAAGCAGGCATCTTCTTCGTCAAGTTGAGCCAGGCTCTGCTGCAGCTGTGGGGAGCCAGTGGGCAGGGAGAGGGCCAGAGCTGGGGCAGGAGGCACGTCCACCCCAGCCAAGGCTGCGTGGTGCCAGAGCAACCCTGAGGAAGGGGAGGTGGCTCCGTCTCACCTGCTCGGCCCCACTTGGGGCCTGGCTGGGGCACCCAAAGAGCTCTCGTCGTAGCAGGTTCCCGTCGTGCCCCAGGAAGGTTAGGTACAGGTTACGGAAGAATTCTGCGTGCTTGTTTTTCACTCGCAGCTTCTTTGGTGAGTTCCAGTGGATCACCTGGAACCATGGAGCTTCTCAGTAGAGACATGGCGAGCAAGGACCAGGAGTCCCCAGCCCCTCTCCTGCCCAGGCTGCCACCACTCAGACCCCCGCCCCGCTCACCTTGAGGTCGGCCACCTCCCAGTAGCAGCGCTCGGCCAGTGTGTGGTCTGACAGCTGGACGTTCCAGACACAGGGCAGGGGCTGCACCAGGCTCGGGTGCTCCTTGAGGACGGCATTGAAGACGTCCTGGGTACACACAGCTGTCTGGCCTCAACCCACAGGTTGCCCAGCCCCAACCCCACCAGGGTGTCCCCAGACCTGGTCAGCCAAGTTGGTGGCGGAATGGGTGAGGAGCTCACGCCTGGCCGTCTGCTGCCACGTCTGCTCCCAGCCTGCTTGCCGGAGGCGCTCCAGCCACAGCAAGATCACACCTGCCAGCAGGGAGAGCTGTGTCACGCGTGCCCAGGAGGGCTACCCAGCCCCTGGAAGTAGGGGTGTCTTCTGAACGTCTGTTTTGATTTCCTGGTGCAGTCAAAGTGTGGTAAAAGGATTTTTCAGGCAACGACAAGCCACATGTAGAATGGTCCCATACGGTGATGTTACTTTTTGGGGGGATGTCTTACGGTCTCACTATGTAGTCCAGGCTGGCCTCAAGCTTGCAGCGATCCTCCTGCCTCGGCCTCCCAGCTCTAGGATCACACAGGCCTGTGCTACCTCACCCAGCTCTGATTTGTATAACTATAACCTGTGATTTCCGTGCAGCCAGATTGCCTGATGATGCCCCAGCTTCTAGAACCATCCCCATCTAATGGATGAGAAAACTGAGGGAACAAGCTTGTTGGCCAGTCACCCAGCACTCAGACCGAACTGTTAGGGATGGGGATCTCATCCAGTGTTCTTTCCATATCCCTGTTCTTCCTGGGGGACTTCCCAGCTTTCTGTACCCTGCCTGAGACTTAGCGGCCCCCTCCTCATGCCTCCCCAGTGTTGTCCCCACCTGTGTTAAATCCCCGGCCCAAGGCAGGCCAAGGCCTGTAGTTCTTCCAAAGGTTGCCCAGGTACCAGTCGCTCTGGTTCTCCACGAGCCCGATCACCTGCTTGTCTGGGGGGTGGGGGAGGGCACAAGGGGGCTGCTTGGGGCCGCTTGTCAGGAACCTGAACAAGTCAGGGAAGGGCCGGGGAAGGCAGGGACCCAGGCTCTCACCAGAAAAGGAAGCAAAGAGTGCCCAGAGCTCCGCGATGTCAGAAGCAAAAGTGACATCGACGTCCAGGACAATGACTTGGGCCAAGCCTGGAGGTAGGACCTCAGGCAACACCAGCTTCATCAGCCCGTAGAGGCCGGAGTAGTGCTTGTTGGGGATCCAGGAGATCCGAGGCTGAGGTGGGAAGGACAGGGCAGGGCATGAGCCG
>PVKN010021709.1:0-15427 GCA_004027915.1 Capromys pilorides
AGGGCCCATCCTGGGGTGTGATTGGTTCCACCCTAGGGCACAATGGGCCCACGTCAGAGTGACTGAGCACAAAGAGACTTTTTAAAGGGCTGTTACTCGCTGCTCGAGTGAGTTGGTTGTTCTGCCGCCATGAACTGGATGCCCTCTGCCCTGTTCCACTCAGCCGTGGGCCAGCCGAATATGGACTGAAACCTCCAGCAACTGTGAGCTAAATAAATCTTTCTTTCCTTCATTTTGAGTGTCGGGTATTTGTCCCAGCAAAGAGTAAAAAGTAACTAAGACATGGACAGACACCAATGTTATGGTTTATGTCTAATTATTCCCGCAAAGCCTCATGCAATCATGGGGTGGGGATTTCTAGAGTTTGAGACTTGAGTCATGATCCACTGGGATTATGTGTTTTAGTACTGATGGGACTATGGGTCTGAGTACTGCTGGGATTACTTGACGCTTGATCCACTGGGATTATGTGTTTTAGTACTGATGGGATTATGGGTCTGAGTCCTTCGGGGATTATGAGTGTGGCCTAAGTCGGATAGGTTGAGGCAGAGAGCCTGAATGTAATATAAAGAGAGACAGAGATAGATGGTGGTTGTTGCTCTCTGCTCCCCTGGTTGCTCTGCCGCCATGAACTGGATGCTCTCTGCTCTCAGCCTCAGGCCAGCCGAGTAACTGTGAGCTGAATAAACCTTTCCTTCCTTCATTTTGAGTGTCGGGTGTTTGTCCCAGCAATGAGTAAAAGTAACTAAGACACCAGTAATAACTGTTTAGCATTTATTCCACCTAGACTATTTCATTTGATCCTCACAACAGCCTTGTGAGGTAGGTAATGTTACTGTTATGCCCATTTCACAGATGAAGAAACAGAGGGGCTCACGAGATGAGTGACCTGCGTCACGTCACACAGCACGTTAGTGGCTTCTCACGTTCTGCACTTTCTCTACATCAAGCTGCTTAAATTAGGAAGCACCGAAAAGAGGGAGAAAGAGAAGTTTTATGGAAAGAAAAAAGGGCAGCGGCCACCGACGAAGCTTCCTGCTCTAATTCTTTTGCTGAACTGGATTTCCAGAATGTCACTGTCCTGGTGGCCTGGGGCAGCTGTCCCAGAGATTCCAGGATAACTACTTAGGAGGAAAAGGCCTGCATTACCTGAAGGACCTGGCCTTGCCCACAGCCCAGCACACAGGTTCCGTCTCTCAGGGTGTCACGTAGGAGCCCCTTGCTGCCCATGCAGCAGGCTTCTCGGGTGGGTCCGGGGGCCTCCCCTCAGTGGGGAAGCCATACCCACTCCACAGATGATCATAATACGCCAGTGTGGAGGCCTGTGAGGCTCCTCGCCTGCTGGGAGGTTGTTGGGCTCCTTGTGCTGCATCATACCCTGAGGAGGCCTGCGACCCAACACCATGGAGAAGGCCACCTGCTTGAGCAGTATCTTAGGGGCTGGGCACTTATTCTAAGAGCAGTGTGACAGTTCAGACACCACACATGGGCGGGCACCTTGCTGCACAGCGCCCCAGGGCCCTCTCTCCTCTGGTCTCCTCAGGTGGGAGTCATTTCCCAGAGGTGTGCTGTGCCGGGCTGGTGTGGAAGGTGGAAGAGGCGGGGAGGAGTCACACACAAGGCCATACCATAACTAAGGGGGACCGGCGGACAGGCGATGGAAAGGCCTGACTCTGAGGGAGCATTTTCTGAGTAAGTGCCTGATCTCTTGAGGTGACCTTGGTGACAGCAAAGATACACACCCGGGGCTTAGGAAGCTACGAAGCTGAGACCTGGAGAAACGGCAGCACAAACTCGGGCGTCCTGCAGGAAGAGCTTTCTAACAGCAACGCCCACCCACAGCCATGGGACAGTGAGCTGCTGGTTACTAGAGGTTTGCAGAGAGGCACAGGAGACCCCTGGAGGTACCTGCTCAGGCAGAGGCACTCCTCCCCAAATGCGCTTGGGTGTCCTGGGAGCTGGGATGGTCACGCAGCCACTGGGCTATCCAACCCTGACAGTTCGTAACGTGCTTGCTTAGACAGAATTGTTTCAGCAGTACCTCAGATTTTGGGGCCGCCAACTGCAGACGTCCAGCATCAGCTACATCGTGAAACACCTGTCCTCACACTGGCTTCAGATACTTTCACACCTTTGCAGGGCCAGCACCGCCTTTCCCAAGGCAGAAGCCCCTAGACTCAGCCCTCGACTTCCGATCCTTCCTGGGTGCTCACTCCTAGGCTCAGCTCTCTCCCAGAAAGGGACCGAAAGACAGCACAGGGAACACGCTGACTCCACGCCAGCGACACAGGCTTGCCCTGGGCAGGAAGGTCCCAGTTGCATCCCGGGGGGGAAGAGTGGGTGTCAGGGATCTGGGGCACTGCACATCCTAGAAAGGGAAAGGAGCCTCTGGCCTTCACCCCACTTCCATTGCCTCCAGCAGCTCTGTTCCTGGACCGGTGAATGCGGCATGGGTGCGTGGACAGAGGCAGGGCCCAGGCGAGGCTGCTGCTCCCCAGCCCTGGCCAGAAGGCCCTCCTGTGGACTCCTCTGGTACACAGCAGCCAACTCTTCTTTTGTCATAACAAACTGCCCATCTCTAGCTCAAAATGGCAAGAAAAAGGTGGTTCTGCTCAGAGGACATGTGGATTCCACAGGACGGACTCCATCTGAGGGGAACCGCGTCCTGCTATGCAATTAGTACCGGTTAGTGCAGCACCCCGCCTCATACCACTGCCAACACCTCCAGGCCGTGGCTGACCCAGCTTTTGGGAACCACCTCCCCAAAGATGCCGGGTCTTTTTACCTGTACCGTATTAATCGAATAATCTTATTGTTCATAAAATCCAGAGCATGCGGGTGAGAAGAATCAATACAGAAGCCGTCGCTCAGAGCGATTTTCAGCACCTCCTCCACGAACACCTGGAAGCTGTTGATCTGCTTGTTGGCGGGCACCACCCATAGCCTCTTGAGGTTCTGCTTGGTGTACTCCTCCTCAGGCAGGCCCTCCACGTTGGCCACCCAGTCCAGAGTCAGGTGGTTGGGGTCCTGCAGGTGGCTGGTGATGGAGGAGAGGTTGCCGTTGGAGCAGTAGAAGAGCTTGGAGCCGAGGAGCTTCAGAAAGAGGCAGGACGTGCTGAAAATGTTGGCGTTGAAGACCTCCATGCTGGAGGACGACAGGCTGTAGATCTGGGGCGCCTCCCGCACGGTGAAGTGGACCGTCTGCACGCGCTGCCTCAGCGTGATGTTGAGCATGGCGTTCTTCTCGGCCCTGGAGAGCTCCACCTCCTTCTCGCGCAGGGCCTCGATCAGGGGCTGCACCTGGTAGAAGTCGGCCTCTCGGCGGAGCAGCCCCATCTCCCGGAAGTCCTCGGGGAGGTCCAGGTGAGAGGTCCGCAGGAAGTTGAGGATGTGGCGGAACACTTTGCCGTCGCGGTCGATGAAGCAGTTTCCCTGGCTGTCCCTCTTGGTGGGCATCTTCCCACTGAACATGGCCCCCAGCATGGAGTCAGGGAAGCTGGTCAGGGTTGCCAGCGAGGTGGTGTACAGCTTCCCCCCAACATTCAACGTTATGGGGTCGGACATGGCAGGAGACTGAGGTGTGGGAAGCAGACCTAGACAGAGAGGAAGTAAGCGATGACTGTTACCTGGGGTTGATCGTTCTGGATCAGTTCCTAGTACTGGAGGGGCGAGGGAGGGGGGAAGGAGAAGGGAAAGGACCAGGAAAGGTGAAAAAGCCTGGGTCCCATGCCCTAGAAAGTCTACTTTATTTTTATTTATTTATTTTTGAGGTTAAGCACAGAATATTTTTTTTTAATTTTATTAATTTTAATGAGAAAGATAATGAAATAGTTTCAAAACAGATTAGTAGGACAGCCACAATGATTAATACAATGCATATTGTTGTTTTCATAGTAGCCGTTCAGAGTGCAAGATGCAGACATGATAACTTGTCTAAACACTATTGGTACAAATCTTTCTTCTCATTGAGCTAAGAGAAAGTAGTTGTACATATAGTCCAACAGTCCATAACAGTGGGTTATCAGCAGAACAGGCAATGTCAGAAGCTGTTGACTTGAATCTTTTACAGCTCAGCATATTGATACGGCTTTACTTTTTATACCTTGCAGTTAGACTTTTCTGCTGGGTGCTTAAGACCAAGGTAAAACAAGGCCTATATAACACAAAAAAGGTAACTTTCATATCTGACAAGGTCAGCCAAGTCTCCACAGAATTTACCCTGGAACCATGTATGGTGTTTTGTAGAACTTTTGTCATTGTCAGGCAAGAGCAGAATATATACTGGGGGAAGAGAGCTTCTGAGAGGGACAGAAAGGGGCCCAAGCGACTTGTCCCTGGAGAAAGCGTATTTGAGTTGGTGGCTCAAGTATTCAGTAAGCCCAGACAGCCACTAAGCCAAAGAAGAAAGGAAGCCACGCCCGGACTCTAGGCTCACGCATTCGTGCTCACAGAACAGCCAGAGCACCTCTGACAGAAACCATACCATCGTCCATCCTGTAGTGCAGAGGAGGAAAACTGCTAGGACGCCTGCTCCTCACTCACGGAGGTGTGGTGACTTGGCACTACTCAAACTCACATCCCTCTCCACGAATGAAAAATGTGCACAGGCTTACTAGCCAAAGATTGGTGCCGTCTAAATTCTTAATAAAACCTTTGGGGTTTATGATTACAGACACATTACTTGTAGCACACCAGTGCTTCTTCTGAAAAACACTTCTTTGTAGTTCTGAGGCTCTGATTCCTGCCTCATGCTAGGCAAAATGTTCTGCCACTGAGCTATATCCCCAGCCCAGAATTTAATTATTATTATTATTTTTTTACAAAGAATTTACAATGAATGGCTAGGATTGCTGTTATTTCCATCTATCTATGAGATCCACACTTTGGCCTTTTGGCATCCAAATGACTATCCTATATGGTCTCCTCTCCTCTTGTGCCAACCTGCCTTGGCACAAGGACACCCTTGGCTTTGGACAGGTGGCCTTGTTTTTCTAGTCATGGTCCATCTTTCTTTCTTTTTTTTTTTTTCCGGTACCGGGGACGGAACTCTGAACCTTGTAATTTGCCAGGCAGGCACTTATGCTGCTGCTGAGGTATATCCCCGGCCCTGTCATGGTCCATCTTCCCAACATCCTCTGAGGCTCTGGCTGCAGGGTCAGTGGGAATGTGGGACTCTGCCCAGAGCACCGCTCCGACGGCTTTCTACCCTTCTCCCTCATCTCACCACGGTTAGCTAGCGTCTGGGCCTGGCGAGCCTCCCCAAGCCTGAAGTCTCACGGTTTAACTACGCTTTAACACTGTGAAAAGCAGGTGCTATGCTCTATTGGCTTCCACCAGGTTACCTTGCCCGTAGCCAATCCACAGAATGGATTCAGCAACCTGACCCTGGCCACTGAGGGGAGAGCCCCAGGAGGAATTAGTCCAGCGCTGCCCTCCTACAAGCCCAGAGTGGCTCCAGGATGAGACAGATGTGCCCAGAAGCAGGGCAGTGGGCTCAAGATGACTTCTGGCACTCAGGAACGTCCTGCCAGGCGCCACTGCAGCAGCAGGGAATCAGCGGTCCGTGGAGGGGACGTCCCCGAATTAGACAGCAGAGTGGCCAGCACTTCTTACCACGCGTCTGCCTTTTGAAAGGATGGCTACACTGTGACTCCCTCCCCACAGAACGGGCATCCTGTGGGGTGTGGGAGCTGCTCAGCTGTTCCCCCAGCTGCCTGCAGGGAGCGGGAAACCCTTGTGCTGCCTTCCCAAGTCTAATGGAGCACTTCCATATTGCAAAACGGCATTACCATCTGGAGTCTGAAGAGAGCCACATAAGTTACACAACTCAGCAGAGGCCTGAACAGATGGGCCGTGAGACAGTGCGTGGGTGTTCAACAGCAGCGTGGGTGGCTGAAAGGCGTGGCTGCTGGGGCTGGGGTGGCCCTCAGAAGCAGCAGCTGGGAACAGGCTGGGGTCTCAGGGCTGAATCAGGGGACGCTGGAATTAGGAGTGGATAACCCTGACGCATTCCACAATTTTCTGTTTTCCATTTCCCTTCTCCCAGACCTCGCCTTCTCCAACTTTGTTTTCTCTCTAGCTCATAACTTCTGCATGCTTGTTTTGAGTCTCGAAAAACGAAAACAAAACACCCACACTGAGCTTCAGGCCCAGCCTCTGAGGTGACCTGGCTCCACAGCAGGGCCGAGCTCAGGAATCAGAGGGTGGGCTGCCTCTTCTGACAGCTGTGCAAGCTGCAGACCCCTGTCTCCTTACAGATCAGTGCGGGAGGGCTGAGAAATTGGGGGACAGACAGGCAACAGCCCACGGGCACTCCTGGGGACCCTGCCCAAACTTCTTTTTGTCCTTTTGAGACAAGGTCTCTGTCTAGGCTAGTCTTGAGCTCACTGTGTAGCTCAGGCTGGCCTCAAATTCGCAGCGACCCTCCAACCTAAGCCTCCCCTGAGTGCTGGGATTAGAGGCCTGTGCCACCACGCCCTGTCTGCTTGCAAAAGCAGCGGAGCACCTGATTTCCTTGTCTACCTGACAGCACGGCGCCAGTCATTCCTCGGGGAGAGCTGCAGAGTCGCAGCCGAGCAGACTGGCTAGAAGACCGCCTCCTGCGCACTCTGTGGAGCCTGCCTCGGCCCTGTGGAGTCACAGCTCTGCCTTGAGGCCTTGCGTTCTAGGTACAGCCCCTAGTGTCCCCCCGTCACACCCACAGGCCTGGAAGAAAGGCACAGTGATAGGACACAGGGCTCACGAGCTGGCGACTGTGGGCATCTGAGGAGCCTCACAAGGAAGTGGCGAGGCACGAATACGGTGAAGAGAGGGCTCCCTGTGCATGCAGCTCCCTCCTGGCCATCTCCACCAGGTATCCCCGACACCTGAGCCTAACTGAATTCCCCTACCCTAGCAGAGGGACCCTCCAATGCCACAGGCTAGACCCAGGAGGAAGCTGGTGCTGGTCTCCACCCTCAAATCTATCCTTAGTGCTGCTGGAGGGGCCCAGGCCACACCCGATCACGTGCTGTCTGCACCCTCTCCTGGCTCCCTGCTTCCCTCCACTCTGCACTGTGTCTGCAGACTGATGCTCCTGAAGCAGGTGCTCTGCCTCTTTTCCTCCATCCCTGCCTCTCCACACGCTTGAGGTTCTAGTTCTATCTTTACTTATTTTTTTGACACATGGTTTTGCTATGCAGTTTGGGCTGGCCTTGTGCTCACTTTTGTAGCCCCCGGGCTGGTCTCAAACTTGCAGTGATCCCCCAGTCTCAATCTCCCAAGTGCTGGGATTACAGGCGTGCGCCACCATGCCCAGTTCTGGGCCAGCACAGCAGCACCGGGATCAAACCCGGTCCTTGTGCTTGCCAGATCGATGCTCAGGTCGCCAAGCTACCTCCCCAGCCCTGGTTCTAGCTCTTAAGGCACTGTGGGTCACCCGCCCCGTGCTCCATGCCTTGTCTCTGCCCTCCCCACGTCTGCCCTCTGCTGTCGGCGTTAAGGCCTAAGGAGGAGACGCTGCCTCTGTGACATCACGAGCTCTCTCCTCTGCTTCCTGGGACTTCCACACAGCCCTCTCTGGCAGCACGCAGCCTCTATCGTGTGCTTTGCATATGCCCTGAGCCCTGCTTTACTAAAATGTGGATGACTGGGCTGCACACAGGAGGAAGATAAAGAACCCCAATCCAGCTCTGGTAGCACGCATGGAACATTACCTCACAGTGGATCACATCCTTACAGGCGAAACCTAAAACTGCAGCATTTCTGGGAGAAAGTACTTCTGACTTTGGATTAGGTAAAGGCCACGCAGACAGAACATGTTTAAAAGCCGATAAAATATGCTTCATCAAAAAGAAAAAAAACTGCTCTTCAAAAAATGCTGCTAAGAAAAGGAAAGGGAAAAAAGCACCAGATAGACATAGATTGGGAGGAAATATTTGTTAAGTTGTTCATGTGATAAAGGATTAACCAGCGTATACACACATGAAAAACCAATTTTAAGAATGGGCAAAAGGGGCCGGCGAGATGGCTCAGCAGTCAAAAGCGCCATCTTAGGCAACCACAGGGACCGTGGTTTGATTCCCTGGCACCACATGCTGTGCCAGCCCCCCCACCCCCAGGGCAGGCTGAGCCAGTAGCTCCGTGGCACAAGTGCCTGCCTGGCTAGTGCAAGATCATGAGTTCAAACCTTGGTCCCTCAAATAAATACATAAATAAAATGGGCAAGGGTGGGGATGTAGTTCCACAGCTCCATGCAAATGCTTGCCTACCACGGGCAAGGCGTGGGTTTGAGTATCTGCATAAGATCTGAATAAATACTTCACAAAGGAGATGCACAGGCTGCGCACATATCAAGAGTGGCTGCCTGTGAGCCATCTCTGCAGAGTTCCTTTCGCCCCCTTGGCTTAGCATTCTAAATTCTAAAGAAAAGCTGCACCTAAATGATTAGGATGTTAACTGCTAAACGATCCTTATATCTAAGGAACCCACAATATCCAGTAAAGTTCAGATGATATCAGAAGATGTTAGATGAGGTTTAACTTGCAGCAAAGTAACATTGGTCAGCCGAGTGTGGTGGCACATGCCTGTGATCCCAGCACTTGGGAGGAGGCTGAGGCGGGAGGATTAGTATGATTTCCAGGCCAGACTGGGCTACAAAAGTGAGCTCAAGGCCAGCCTGAACTGCATAGTGAGACCCTGTCTCAAAAAGACAAAAAAAAAGTAACATTGATCTAAATAATTACAGAAACCAGCTGCAGAGGGTTGAGGTCAACTGCAAAGTCTGGAGAGAGAGAGGCCCGTGCCCTGCATGACAAGGACCCCGCTGCCCTGTCTTTTGTCATGCCCTTCCCTCACCAAGCACGCCTGTTCTGGTTTGTATCTAGTTGTCCCGGCAAAGCCTCATGTAAATCATGGAGCTGTCAAGCCACAGCTTGAGGGGCGGGGCCAAAGGACCAGGGCGGGCTTGAGGGGGCGTGGCCAGGAGAGGCACAAACCGTTAAACTGACAGAGGTCGCCCCCACCCTCATGCAGCGGTCCCTCAGAGGTACAGAGCGAATGTCCTGAACACCGGGGTGCCCCAGCCCCTCCTCCAGTCCTTATAAAGACAGGGCAGCGTCTTGAAACCTCCAGGAACTGTGAGCTAAATAAGCCTTTCCTCCCCTAAGCTTGTGTGTCAGGTATGTCTCAGCAATGATAGGAGAGTAACTAAGCCGACGCCCTTTCACGTACCTGAGGTCTGTTCCTCAGGTGGTATTTTTCCTTGGAGATGAAGAGATGATAGCGCTCCCTCACCCACCTTCTTAGGATACTGGCCCCTGAATAAACCAAACCCATCGGCTTTTAAGAGATGCACAGACAGGGCTGGCGTGATGGCTCAGCGGTCTAAAGCACCTGCTTCGGAAAGTTGAGGCCACCGCAGGGACCGTGGCTCGATCCCAGGCACCGCATGCTGCACCAGCCCCACCCCCAGGGCAGGCTGAGCCGGCCATAGCACAAACAAATAAATGAGATGCAATAAATTAAAAAAAAAAAAAAAGGATGCACAGACAAAAGACTTGAAGTGGCACAACATGAAAGAGTGTTCAAAATCATCACTTATTAGGGATATGAAAATTAAAACCAAAATTAGATGCCACTAAATGATAGTTTCCAGCCCAAGTACGGACTGCCAAATTATCCTGGCCCTGATCCAACATGGCAGAATCCCCAAACAACAGCTTGTCTCCCCAGTGACCTCGTCCTCCTCCTTCCCACTCCAGCCCGGGACACGACTTGCTTTTACCTTTCCACGCACACAAGGGAGCCTCCCATCAGCTCCCGTGTGTCACCGAACCTGCCCCTCACGCTCCGCCCCTAGCAAAAGTCCACAGCCTCAGCCTCCGTGTCTCGGCTCAGAGGATCCCCCGTCTCCCTGCCCTCGATCCTCTCTGTCTTCAGAGTTAATAAAGCCCTGCTCCCTATTTCTGCTTCTCTGCTGTACCGTAGCAGCTGAAAAACCTAACACTAAATACTTATAAAAATGGTATCAATAAAAACCTGACAGCGCTGGGTACCCTAGTACAAACCTGTGATCCCAGTTATCTAGGAGGATGAGGCACAAAGGTTGCACACTGGAGGCCAGCCTGGGAAACTCAACAAGACACTGTCTCAAAATGAACAGAGGTGCTGGGGATACAGCTCAGTAGTAGAGTGTTTGCCCAGCATGCCTGAGGCCCTGGGTTGGCTCCCCAGTGTTGTAAAAGAGAAATGAAAAACAACCAAAACTGACAATACCAAATGCTGGTGAGCACGCACTACAGAAATGAATACACTTGTGAGAATTCAGAATGGATCTACCACTGTGGCAGAACCACCACGTGACCAAGTGATCCCAGCCCGATATTTCTCAGCAAAATGAGGACGTGTGTCATCTGTATATGAATTTATAGCAGTTTTATTCATAGTTGCTCAACCAGGAAACTAAAATGTACACAAACTGTGGCATATCCATACATGGAATATAACTGAACAAAATATATTGGTTGGGTTTTCTGTCTTTTTGAGACAGGCTCTTGTTTTGCAGGCTGGCCTTAAGTTCACTTTGTAGCCCAGGCTGGTCTTGAACTTGCAACTGTTAGATTCTTGGTGGTGCAATAAAGAGATAAGAAAGTTAAAAAAAAAAAGGCTTTATTAACTCTAAAGATTCAGAGCGGATCGAGGGCAGATGGGGGGGTGGGGATCCCGATCTGAGAAGAGGAAGCTGAGATTGTATGGACCTTTGCTAGGGGTAGAGTCTGAGGGGCTGCTTCAATTACACATAAGAAGCTGGCTGGGGTCTCTCCTGTGTGTGTGGGAAAGGCGAGAGGAAACTGTATCCCGGACTGCTTTGAGGTAGGAGGAGGAAGTGGTCACTGGGAAGATAAGCTGTAGTTTTAAGGGCTTTAGCCACGTGAAATGACCACCGTAATAATTTAGCAATGCATACTAAGGCCAGACCCTCTCAGCAAGGATCCTCCTGCCTCTGCTGTGCTGGACTAGAGGTGTCTGTCACCGCGCCCAGCTCATACCGCATATCGCATTGATGTATACATTCACCACACAGACGAATTCCAAATGCATCACCTTAAGTGAAAAAGCCACCTCAGAGACACGGTCCACGATTCTCCTTATGTCACATTCTGGAAAAGGATAGAGACAAAAAGCAGGGAGGGGCTGGACTAAGGAGAGGGTGCTGGCTACAAAGATGCACAAGGGAATATTGGGGAGGCAGAAACACTGCATGCTCTGATGCGATGGTGATTAAGCCACGATAAAGACTGCCACATTTCACACGCACCCAAAGAGGAGGAATTCCACTGTAAGCCAGTTTTGTTTCCATGAACTGGAGGAAAGTGTGGCTGTGACTAAGCCGTGAAATCAAGAGCGAGCGGTGACACGGGGCTGCGGGGCGTGAGCTGTGCGCACGGGTGTGGGAGCCGGAGCAGGACGCACGCTTCTCTTCACACTGGGCTGTGACTGCTGAGGACAGAACCTTCTGCTCTCAATGCTGCCTAAGTAAGTCTATCAAATAACCTGACAGCAGATCCACAAGTGAAAAGCCACTTTAATTATGAGCACAGGCACAAGACTCCCACCAAACAGGACAGGGGAAAAAGGTCCAGGGCTGAGTCCTACGCAGGGCTCCAAGCAGGGGACATTTGGGCTTTGGTCTTCTGGGGGAGGGGCGGCCACCCAAGTGGTAGAAGAGACAGTGCTGGGTTGCTCTGCAGATAGGAGCTCTGGTAATGAAAGTTGTCTAAGAGCAGCCTGGAAGGGTAACAGCTCAGTGGTAACATCTGAGGGTGCAGCTCTGGCATGCTCTTCAGTGATCCAGTTTATCTTCTCTGGTTGATGAGATTCCTGGGTAGGGACTCAGGATAATCCTATTTTCAGTCACATGAGGAATCCCTTTCCTTTCCCCTTTCCCCTTTCCCCTTTCTTTTCTTTCTTTAATGTATTTAGTACAGAGTCTACACAGATTGGACTTGTAGTGATCCTCCTGTTTTCAGTCTCCCAAGTGCTGGGATTACAGTCTCGAGCCACCAGGCCTCAGCGTGCCCTGGGGGCAGGGCTGGGACGGCAGGTGGGTGGGCTGGGGCCCTAAGGTGAGGGATCCTAAAGCCCCTCCCTGCCCTTCAGGGAAAAGGGCGGGAGGACAACAGAACGACAAGGGTCAGAGAGACCTTGGGCCCTGCTCTCCATCCTGGGGAAGGAACCCAAGGCAAGCGTGCTTGAATTTCATCCAGGCCTTTTTATTCTTGTAGTTTAAGAAAGGGCTTCACTGCTGCTTCTGTGTGTGCTGCCTGTACACAGTGAGTGCTGGTGGCCCTGAAGGAGGGGCTGCAGGCTACCGTGCCATAACAAATACTGCACGCATTCTATCTTTGCCTCAGCTTTTAGCTAGGGTTCCTAAAACCCTTGTATTCTCATAAATGATAAAAGCCTTACAAGCTTCTTTTGTTAGTAGCTGGTCTGAAAAAAGCTTTTTTTTTTTTTTTTTTTTCTTTTTGGAGACAGTTTCACTTTGTAGTCCAGGCTGGCCTCAAAATCATGGCAATGCTCTTGCCTCAGCTTGCAAAGTACTGGGATTACAGTCTGAGCCACCAACTAGAAGCATCTTTTGTTATTTATAACAAAACATTTCACCTGAGTTTGGAAAGCACTTCAGGCCAGGGGCTTCAGCTCTCACCTAGGGTGGGGAAGGACTGGAGAGTGAATCACAAATGACCCGCTGCCTGAGTCAATGGCGACTAGAGAAGCCTCAGGACAGCCCCAAAGAGAGGTCTGGAATCTTCTCAATTGGTAAACATACGGAGGGATTGGGAGTGTGTCATACTTTTCTTGTTGTTAGGGCAAAATATCTGACACCCAAAATCAAGGAAGGAAACGTTAATTAAGTCACAGTCAGTGGGCGTTTCAGTCCATACTCAGCTGGCTCCAAGCTTTGTACATGGCGGAGGGCAGCAGCTCATGGTGGTGTTTTAGTTACCTATTTTTTTTTTTTTTTTTTTTTTTGCTGGGACACAATGCCCATGCAGAATTAAGGAAGGAAAGGTTGACTTAGCTCACAGTTGGTGGAGGGTTTAGTCTCTGTTGGGCTGGGTCTAAGGCAGAGTGGCAGAGGACAGCAGTTTATGGCAGCAGAAAACAGCAAAGAGCAAAGGCAGGAGCAGCGGCAGCGGCGGCCTTTCTCTTTACTTCTGGTATTACCAGTGGGCCACCGCTGGGTGGGGGTGGGGGGGTCCCACAGTGTATCAGCCACTACAATCTACTCCTCGTCAACCTGACAACCAGACAAACCAGTTTTTAAAGACATGCTTATCTTTAACATTTTGTAAGTTGGACAACTTTAACCATCTTTAAGAACCGCATTAAGCTTATTAACATTGTATTATATTAGAACCACAACATTTTGTCCTGAGCCCCCCAAAGATGCATGTACCTCTTTTTATGTAAGAGGCATTTAGTCTATCTACAAGGCTGTAAAATTCCTAACGGTGTTAGCATTGTTAAAAAGTCTAAGTCTCAAGTTAAACACTTATAACATTTAACGGCACAAGCAAAACATTATCATTTTAAAAGGTACAGATAGCAGCATACAAAGCCCTGGAACCACAGCAAGTTCCAAATCTCACAGGACAAACATGAAGTTCTACAGCTCTGCACTTCACGCCCGAGGCAATCTGTGGCCCGCGGTGGGTTCCGTGAGCCTCCACCTCTACAGCACTGCTGGCTGTGGCTCCCATGGCTTTTTTCTGGGTCTGGCTCTGCCCCTTCCTTACAGCTTTGTTTAGACATTCTACTTTTTTGGGCTTTTTTAAACTTTTGGGGTTTATACTGAATAGGCTTTTCACTCACAGCTTTACCTTCAGCCCTCCCAGGGGCAAACTGCCTGGCCTCCCAGGCCTTCTGAAATCTAGGTGGATGCCTTCTTACTCTCAGAACTCTTGCATTCTGCAAGTGCCTAAAACCAACACCATGTGGATGATGCCAAGGTCAGCTGCCAGCAGGAGCAGTAGCCAGGTTTTCTTCTCTCCTGGCTGTAGGAGCTGAGTGCCTGGATTGATGAGCACTCTGACCCTGTTTCTGAGGAACAAATTCTCTATGCTGCTGCCATTCTAGAACTTGGTACGGCCACTGCTTCTATTCTGGAACACGCAGCTCTGTGGCTTTTTCTCAAAGCAAATCCCTCACCCTTGAAGTTCTGAGGCTGCAAAGGTTGAGGACCTGCCGCCTCCTGTGATGACCTCAGAACATCTTTTCTATTCTTCTGAGCAATGGAGATCTCAGCTCTATCTTTGCAGAGAACAGCCTTCCTGGCATTTTTTTTCCTGCCCAAACTCACATTTTAAATCATCCTGTTGGGTTCTTTGCTCTTGATTTTTAACATAAATCTGACTAAAAGCTCCAAACAATATCCACACCAGTGCCTTAACATTTTTTTAAAAAGTGTATTTGGTACAGCATCTACAGGGTCTCACTATGTAATCGGACTTGTGGTGACCCTCCTGTTTTCAGCCTCCCAAGTGCTGGGATTACAGGTACACACCACAATGCCCAGTCTCAATCGCTGCCTCAGCGAGCTCTGGAGGTGGGGCCGGCTTGGCACGCTGGGGATTGACTCTCAGCCGCTGCACTCTGCCTAAACAGGCACTTTAGTCCACTGAGTTATCTGACCAGCTCTGCCTTAACATCTGACTTCCTTGAATTTTTTTCCCCCTGATTAATCAGTCCGTGGCACTTAATCTGTCTCAGGCAAAGTCTCTAGGCAGGAACAAGATATAGACAAACTTTCTGCCAAGCCATAACATACATCATCTGGAGTCCAATACAGTCCCTCTTTCCAGTGGAAACCTCCCCAGCCTGGTCTTTACAGGCAGGATTTCTATCAGCATTTTGGTCTTCTAAGCTCTGACCAGAATCTCTTGTACACAAGAGCCAAAGTTCCAGTGATTCTCTTTTGGTCAATATCTCAACCTTTCCAACCTCTTCCTATAAGCCATTCCCAAAGGCTTGTAATCCACATGGTCAGGTCTATAGTCACAGCAGTGACCTCACTCCTGGTACCAAATTCTGTTTTAGTTATCTTTCTCTTCTTTCTGGGACATTATATCCATCACTCAGAATTAAGGAAGTAAAGGTTTATTTAGTGCATAGTTTGTGGAAGTTTTAGTCTATATTTAGAGTAAATATAGACTCTAAGGCAGAATGGCACATGGCAAAAGGCAGTGTCTATGGCAGCAGAAAACAGCAAAGAGCAAAGGGAGGAGCAGCAGCAGCTGCCTCTCTCCTTTCCTTATGTTACCAGCAGGCTACCCTGGGGTGGGGGTGTAGAACCCACACAATGTCCACTCCTTACTCTTACACAAGATGAGGTTAACATAAGAACCCTTGCTTCCTGCCGAGTCACATAATTAAACTTTTATTT
>PVKN010021710.1:0-15438 GCA_004027915.1 Capromys pilorides
AGCCTGGCACCAGGTGCATGGACAGCATGCTCAAATCCCTGCCAGCACATTAACGCTCTAGAGCTTTTATAAAATAATTCCAAGTACTATTTCTTGTAAATAAGTAAAGCTCTTCAAATATGGCTGGGAGCACTCAGTGTTTCTTTCTTCCTCTGCTTCGGCATCTACAAGCAAAGGAAAATATATTTTCCCAGGAACCACACTCCAAGCATGTCAAGCAGATATTGACTTTCCAGCCTGCACTTGCGCAACGCGATCGATGCTCCCCGCGCCGGCCGGGCTCTTTCCTCACAGAGCAGAGAGGCAGCTCGCTCTTAGCCACAGGGCTGCGGGGGGCACGAGTCGGAATGTTCTCTGCCACAAAGCAATGTTGGCCAGGCGCGCGCTGCGGCGTGGTGAGCTGTTCTGCAGAGCGGAGCAGCCCCAAGGTCGAAGGGCTGCAGCTTCTCCTCCCACTTGGCCTTTGCAAACAGCTCTCCTGGGCAGCTTCCGTGGGCATGCTGCTGGCTTCATCCGCATTCCATCTCTGCTTATTTTCATGGCAGTTATAATAACTAGGAAAGATGTGTGTGTGTGTGTGTGTGTGTGTGTGTTTGTATGCACCCCGCACACACACTTGGGGACTTCTGTGTTCACCTGTGTCCGGCTGCCTGGCTCTGTTCTAATCTATCAAGACCACGTAAGAGCAACCTGAGCTCAGAGGACAAGCTACCAACAGTCACCCTTGACCACGTCCACCCTTGGGACCTGAGACAAGTGGCTCATCTGGAAGATGGGGACAAGCAGACAAACCTCTTCAGTGTGTATGATGTTTATAGAGCAATCAACGCTTGGGCTACAAGTCAGAACGCTCTAGGTCTTTCTGGTACACTGTTAATACTGTCATTTCAGAATAAATGTGAGATCTTCTATAGAAAGTACACACTACAAATCCTGTATTTGAACAAAAATCACCAGTAAAGGAGAGCTGGGAATAAAAAATAAGACCTGTGGACTAAGGTGTGTGCTAATTGAAACAGAAGACTGGGCTGAGAATGAGGGGCAGAGCAAGAAATAAAGGAATATAGTTCAAGAAAGCCACCTAGGATAACATACACAGCTGTTACAATAAGCTGTGGGTTTGGTTCTGGCAGTCAAATTAAAAAAGGAAGCATCTCAGACCATGCAGTACAAATTTCACTAAAAATGTAGACTTTAGATCTAGATCACTTTATTTCCCGAAAGAGTAGATTGCAGAGTTATCAACATAGGGGTTTTGGGTTGTTCAGTATTTTCTTTGGGGAGTGTGTGTGTGTGTGTGTGTGTGTGTGTGTGTATGGTGTGCTTAGAGAGATAAGCAATAAATACCTGTTTATACAATTAAGTCCACAAGTGATCAAGGTATTAAGTATTATTCTGAAGGTCAATGGTTTTCTCATTTTGATCAGTGACACACTTCACACTGAAAGGCCACTAGCTCTGACGTCTGGTGGCCTATTTTACCCTTGGTCTTGAAACAGCTTGTGAAGAAAAATTGCTTCTCTTGACTTGAATGCAACCATCTAGGTGAGTTCACTCCTCTGACCCCCACTTAGAGTGAACAGAGGTCACCCAAGGACATTCCCCGCCCTGTGCTGTCCGCTTCTGCTCAGCCCCACATTGCTTCTGTGACGCCTTTGCCTGTCCTGGCCCATGGACCTTGGGTCCACTTTCCAGATGCAGCTTTTGGATCCTCTCAAGCCAGCACTGGAGTTTGGCTTCTTTGTCCCCACCCCATCCTCATGCCTCCTCCTTTGAGGCTCAGATTAGAATGATCTTGTTGGCCCTGTGATCAGACTCAGAATGAGAACTTTGATAATTACATGCAACCCAGCCTTATCCTGGGATGTCATCCATCTGAGTCATCCAAGGATCTAGACAAATGTGGCCTATGGGGGTAGAATCAGAAATCCATATAGGTTCTGTGGATAATTCTAGGAGGGAAAGGATTTAGACACCCTCTCAAATGGCTGTGGATGTTCCCTCTTCCACTTCATAGCTACAGCAAGCTCACAAGTACCAGTTCTTCAATTCCCAACCTGCAACTGTCCCAACTTGCAAGTATGACAGTAGGGCTGGGCTTGCTTCACCTGAGTTGAGTGGATTTACTGTCAGAAGCAGATGTGCTCTAAAATTTACTGCTGTGGCTCTGCTGAAGCCTACGTTGTCCACAGGCTGCTCACAGTCAACAATGCACAGCAGGGACACTAAGGCCTGCCTGTTCTGTGGAATATGGACTTCTCTCCTGGGTGACTTTGGCCAATGGCTCCTCCGTACCCTTGTCAAATTCTCCTGAGACTATGCAGCAACATAAGATGCTATTACTTCAATTCTTGCTGGACCACTTCCTTGTGGCTTTTCCAGGTGGCTTGGACTTCCTCATAGCATGGTAGAGAAGTCCCCCAAGCAAGTATCCCCAGAGAGAACCAGACAGAAACTGTATACCTTTTAAGAGGCAGCCTGGAAGCCACACCACATCATTTCCACCAAATTCTACTCACCACAGGGAGTCACAAGGTTAGCACATGTTCGGGAAGGAGGATTATTAGATTCCACTTTTCCATTAGGAACATATCAAAGAATGTGTGGACACGTTTTAACTCATCCTGCTAGATAGCGTTTGCTTTTGTAATGAATCTTGTAGAGGGGATGGGCTTTTTGAGGTCCTATATTCATTAGCTGAAACATTTTTACAAGGGGTGTGGAGGTGCAATTAGCTCTGAAAGCTTCACGGTAGCCACAGATTGGCTTGTTACTAGCTTGCTTGATACCTGTATGCTTGTTAATAAGTTTGTTTCCTGGTACCCAAAACAGCCACATAGTTAGTGGATGGAAGTTGCAGGACTGGAACATTTATCTTTCCATTGTCTTTGAGGTTTCTTCCCATAGTGATGAGATTAATGCCACGACTCCATGTGCGCTTCTTCTATCATGCCACATTCTAGAAAATTCCAACTAAGAAAAGCCTGGGGCCAGATCCTCCCTGCACTGGCTCCAAGTCGATGACATCAAGTGCCATTGAGTTTTCCTTCCTGTTGTCCACACTGCAAGCTTCTTACCTCCACTACTGTGTGCATTTTCCAAACTCACAGCAGGGCCTTTGTTATCATTTTCATTTTGCCTTCCCACCAACCCTGGGTCATCACCCATGAAGGTGTTTCTTAAGAAAGCAAGCTAACATATCCACCTTTTTAAGTTTGTTTTGTCAGAGATGGGTTTTCCACTGCAGTTAAAGAAGCTGTATTTGGAGAAGTCTTTAAGGAACCTTTTCATACTTGATGCCAGCCTAAAGATTGTAGGTACTTGAATTCAGCAAAATTACCCAACATAGTTCAATAGTCCACAATAGTAGTGGGTTTTCAGAAGAACTGGAGCGAATATGTTGGGAGTCATGAAACTAGGAAATGGATCAAATATGTGTAGGTGGGAGTTGGCCCAGTGTCTAAAGCAAACAAGCTACCTCACTCCTGAGGTGAACATCCTGTCTGGTGAAGGTGAGCTATTAGTTGCTAGGCATCCTAGTGTCATGCATCACTAACTTCACAAAACTGTAAATAAAAGACCATTCTGTTGTGAAAAAAATTATATATATATGTATACACAAGAGAGTTAGGATTGATACACAGCTACTTTCTCTTAGTTCACTGAGAATCAAAGTGTGTACTAATATTGTTTATGTAAGATAGTATGTCTGCATCTTGTCCTCTGAATAACTACTGTGAAGACAACAATATGCAATGTATTAATTATTGTAACTATCATACTAAACTGATTTTAAACTGTTACATTGCTATTTTATCTTTTTTTCATTAAAATAAATAAATGGTTAACCTAATGATACACCTGAAAGTCCTACAAAAATAAAAGCAATCCAAATGCAAAGATAGTACAGGAAAGGAAATTATAAATATCTAAGGAGAAATTAACAAAATTGAGACAAAAAAAAAAAAACAATAACAACAACAAACAAAAGACAGCAAGCTAAGAAAATGAAAGGAAACCACTGATGTCTGCCGCTCAGCTGGGCTCAGCACTGTGGTTTCCTGGATTTTCCCCGGCGGAACTTAAGTTTTCGTCCTGACAGGATTTTAATTTCTCTTTCTTAGAGGACTGCAAGTCGTGCCAGGGAATGTAGACCACTGGGTGACTCTACCCAGAGCTTCACTTCCCACATGTGGTGCTAACTAACCCAATTTTTCACTTCATGCAATAAAAACAAGGGAATGATGAAGGTAAAATACACTGGTGACATAAAGTCTATATTACCTTATGTAAGTAATGACTTCCAGAACAAAATTAGTTATTAATAAAGTTAAATTGAATTAGCAGTGATATTTTTATACCTTCCTCTCCTAAGAGACCCAAAAGACAACATCTTGACAAACCAAGTGTGAAATAACCTTTAATTTTACAACTGGGGGCACTTGAATTTCATTTTGCAGTACTGTTGTTGTTAGACCATCAAAAGTCCACTCTTGCAACATTTGCAGATGTCATCCGGGGCACAAGAGGAGAAATTTATTATTACAATTTTTTACAACCATAACTCCATTATGTTAAATGCTAAACAGTAGCCAGCTGCTGCAAACAAGCTGATAGCAAATCTCCAGAAAATCTCAGCCTTATACTATTTTCAACTTTTTATGCTGAGATGCCTGTTGTTTGTGGTACATATATTTTTTTTCACCATTAGAGTGTACACACACACACACACACACACACACACACACACGTGGTTGCATCAGCACGAGAGTGTCCCTCAAAGCTCCTTTGTGGGCTTCTCTAGTGGTGGTCTGATCAGTCCCGTCCCTGGGAGCTCAAGTCCTCTTTTCCTATCACACTGGCCTTCTGGTCCCTCTGCACTGTTCCTTTGGGCTGAGATCTCATATTTCAAGAGATGCTGCTTAAAAACATAAGGCAGAAACTTGGGGTGATCAGGAGTGCAGGCAAGCATCTACCTTGTCCATGATCTGTGTGGGGTTCTGGCCACTTTCTTGGTCAAGACCCCAGGCTGGGCATGGGGGGAGAGAGGATGCAAAACCAGATGTGGATCTCAGCGGCCTCAGGGCACATGAAATCTGTGCCCATGAGATTCCTCAGGGTTGCATAACCCAGTCTCCTTGGGATGTGCCCAGTTGTGTGCGTAAGGCTAGAATGTCACCAGGCAGCGCTGCATGCAGAGACCTGGATGAGCGTGAATACCATGCATTCTTCTCCAGAGCTGAAGGCATGAGATGACAAAGGAAAAACATGAGGAACAGAAACAAGAAAGTAGAGAATCCCACCACCTCACACAGATTCTCAAAGCCAGACTGAGGTAAAACAGTACACAACTGGCACCCAGTCAGCAACGGCTTGTCCCAGTGATGGCTCAGAGACACTCTGTCCATGTCTGATTTTACAAGGTCCCGAGCAGCCTGCCTGTGCCTGTGCTTGGCTCTCGGCATGGTGGACATGCCAGGAAGAGGGAGGCTTTTGGAAGATGCCCATGCATGAGAAGTTGTCCTTGCTGGCTGCCTGTTATAGCTGATAGGCTTTTCCATGCACCTCCTAACTTTATGTTTTAAAGGTTTCAAAATACAATTTTAAGGCTCTATAGAGCTGTACTGTTACACATCTTCACCTTATACCTATGCACTGTGGCAAAGAAAGGCAATCTATGTTGAACCCGAGGATGCCGCACATCTGAAAAAGGAGCTTCAGGTGATGTCAGGAGGAAGTTCCGACCCTGACAGGTGATATTCAAATCTCCCTATGATCTCGTGGTCCCCTGCAAACTTCCAGCCTCAGCTGCCCTCCCGGTAGCCTGTCTAAAGGTGCCCAGTTTCAGCCACTCTGCCCTCCTAGCCAGGTCACTCCTGTCTTAGGACTTGCTTCTCCCTGGAAGTCCCTGAGAGGATGACAACTTCCTGTCAACTTCCCTGCCTATTCCTCAGGACTCAACCTCAGGCCACCTTTGAAGGCTTCTCTGGCAATGCCCTTCCTGCCTCTAGCGACAAAGTAGGCAAGGAAGAATCTAGCAATCTCTAGACTTATGAAACTAAAGGACAAATCTCTGGCCAGTAGTATATTTTTAAATGAAGACATAGCCCTGGAATCAACACCAGAATGCAAATTTGATCATCTATTTGGGATGATCTCTAATGCATATTCCTTGTATCAAATTTTTGCATTTACATGGTATTTCTGATTCAGGTTGCAAGGTGGAACCACAAAGGCCTGGTAAGTTCAGAACATCTGTAATGAACTCTAGAAAAACATTTGTGGGCACCGTTGTTGGCCACAGGGCTTCCTGAAGTCCAGCTGATAAGAAATTGGCAATGACAATAACAGCCAAACCAAGCCAAACTGAGTCTGAGATTGCTGCATGGCCCAAGTGCTGCCAGTCTGGACTGAGAGACAAAGTGATCATTCACAGAGAAGACGTCCCCAGGATTTATGGGTAGGAAGTGGGCTGAGATATCTGCTCAGCCTCAGAGACAGTCATGTCCTCCAAGGTAGGATCCCAGAAAGGGCAAGGCTTCCCAGGGAGTGCAGTCAGGAGCTTGGGAGAAAAGTAGATAGAGGAGATACTCTCAGAGTCTGCGTTCCAGGTCTCAGGAAGGTGTATGTCTTGCACACAAGAAGGGCCTCTCTGTGGCTTTTTAGAAGACTTCAAAACTACCAGGAACCCCTGTATTAGAGATCTCTGGAGAAACAAAACCAACAAGATATGTGTGTTGATCAGCTTTTCTGTTACTGAGACCAAATATGGAAGACCTGCATCTTGAAGGAGGAAGGATTTATTAGGCTCAAGGTTCCAGAGATTTCAGTCCGTGGTAGGCTAGCTCCGAAGCAGGAAAGTCATGGTAGAGGGGCAGAGCACTCCCTACATGGAGGTTGAGAAGCAGAGCCCAGGATAAGTGTGGTAGTGGGCAATGCACCCTCCAAAGACACACCCAGTCACCTGCCTCCCACCCAGCCCTACCTTCTGACAGCATATTCAGGCATGAATATCTCCAGTGTAGCACTGGCATGATCCAATTACATCCCCAGCAGTCTCTGAATCCAGTCAAGTTGAAAATCATGATTAAGGGTCCCCATATATATACTTGTTTATAGAAAGTGGCTCATAAGATTATGGTGGCTGACAAATCAACACTGATAGAGTAGGTGGACAAGCTAGAGACCCAGGAAAAAGCTACTCTTCCCGCCCAAATCTCTATGTGCAAGCAGTGATACTTGACTGGGAGACGTGAATTTGTGTTTTTATTTGGGGAGTCAGATATTTATTTTGACGCACATTTCAGAAGTTCTTGTCCTTGTGTGGTTGGTAGCATGGTGGATGGGCCTGCGCAGAGGAAAGCTGCTCATCTAATGGAGCTAAAAAGTAGAGAGGGAAGGGACCCAGGTGGGAGATACATGCTTCCAGGTCATTCCTCTAATGACCAGACTTATCTGCCCAGGCCCCACTCATTATATCACATTTAGCTTTACAGCTCCCATGGTTCCATAACAACTCAAAAGCGCCACCCCCTGATGAATTCAAGTGATTTTGGGAGAAATATCTAGACATAAACTGTAACACTCTGCCCTTGGTCCTCCAAAGAGGCATTTAGTCCACCTCAAGAGTCATCAAAGTTTAGCAGTTGTAGAATTGGTAAAAAGTTCAGCGTGTCCTCCGAGACTTTCAACAAACTCTTGATTGTGAGCCCCTGTAAAAATAAATAAGAAGTTTTCAATGCCATCAGCAAACAATGGCACAGGGAAAACATTCCTGTTCTAAAAGGAAAAGAAAAAAAAAATAGGGGAATAGAAAGAAATGCAACTAAGGCAAGACCAAAGCCCAGCAGAGCAAACATTAAATCTTGTGGCCGTGTCCAGCACCTGCAGCAAGCTATGGTGGTTTTGCAACTCTAAGTGGCTTAGGCCCTGCACCCACCACATGGCCTGCAGTAGCCATCATGGCTTCTCATGAGCCGGGTTTGCTTACCGCCTGCTGAGTTGCTTGGCAGACTTTCCATTTCCTTGGGTCTCCACTGAACTTTTGACTTCATGCAGTGTCTTTGATGCACAGCTTCAGGCACTGCATTCTCAGGGTTGTGTTGTTGGCCTTACTCTGTTATCTTGCTGGAAACCTCCCTGACCCCACAACTTTCGCAATCTCTGTGCTCATATAACTAGCATTCAATGTAGTTTCCAGGGTTACCAACAGAAGCAACAGCTTGATCCTCCTTGAAACACAGCTGCAGTGGCCTCTGAGTGCCTGAATGGTTGAGAACTATGAACAGAATCTTGGGGAACAAAGTTTTAAGTGCCCTATTTCCTGTCCACTGCCCTGGGGCTCTCTTCTCAAAGAGAGTTTTTTACAAATTTGAGCCTGTGAAGGATAGAACAATGCTGTTTTCTATGATGTTCTCAAGCTGTCTTTCTTATTGTCCTTATCCAAAATACTCAGCTACTTTTAAAGACTAACTTTTTAATCAAGAAAGCTCTCTCCTGCACCAGCTTTATAGAGGGTTCCTTTACAGTGAAACTCAGATCTTCTAAATTTGACTTTATGCTCCTAATTACCAGTACAAACTCAACTAAACCTCCCTAAAAGTACTTACGCCACAACCTCAACATTGAACTATCTTGAAATTTTCTCTACCAGATTAAATGAGTCCACTGCTTTTAACCAGAGTATCCCAAAAAGTTTCCCAAAAGCTTCTGAACCCCATGGTCAAGTAGCATCACAGAAACAGTCCCACTTCTTTGGTACCAAAATCTGTTTTACTCATTTTTCTTTCTGGTGGAACAAAATACCTGGCACTCATGACATTAAAGAGGGGAGATTTGTTCTGTCCCATGTTTCAGTGCTGGCATGGTTGACAGGATGATAAAGAGCCTGAGCACAAGAGAGCTTCTCATACCAGGTGGATGGAAAACAGAGGGAATGGTTTGTGTTATAAGGAGCTCTTTTACTGACTGCAGGAGACCTACACAAATTACAAAGGATAATCTGTCTTACCTAAGGTTCACCCACTTGAGTACAATGATATCTCCCTTCATGCATGTCAGTCTCTCCATAATTCTGGTTGAAAACCAAATTTGATAAGAACTAAATCAAATTTGATTCAATGTTAACTTTATGGAGAAGTTTGATTTGGTCCTACTATGCCTTAGTTTGCAACCAGTTATGGAAAAAACTCAGTTTGTGAAGAGAGGTACCGTTGTGTTAATTTCATTTCCACTTTCAGAGAAATAATTGGAATGACATATGACAAATGCCTGAGTACCATGGCTCAGCCAAGCTGATAAATCAATGAGTCACCACAACCACTAGCATTATGTATGTGTCTCACTCTTCCTCTTCCTAATGGAGATGTTGGATGCAGCTATTGTGTGTGTGTGTGTGTGTGTGTGTGTGTATGTTCATGATTTGTCTTCTGGTGTATGGGTCTACAGAGCAAGAGAAAACATCCCAATCTCAAATAGATAATGATGCCCTTTGTTTCAAGTCCTTCACCATGATTAAATGAGCTTTTGGAATGTTTTTGGGTGGCAGAGGCATATAATTTTCTGTTAGAAGGAAAGTAAATATTTATCATGAAATATTTGTGAGGAATTTGGATGGAATATTTGTGGACTGCATGATGGCACCCAACTGTGTTCCCTCACTCACACTCTTAATATCACACATACCTGTCTCTTTGCTTTCAGTCTTCGCCACTGCTTTAGGCAATGAATGTAAACAAAAGAGTAAGCATGCCAGTCCTGAGCAGAGAATTTGAATATTTCACTTATTTTCTTCAGCATTTGTTCTCTGCCAATAAGACTAGAGGCTTTTACAGTCTGGGTGTGAGTGAGAAGACAAGTTACAGAGCCCAACTAATGACAGCAAAGCCCAACTGAGCTCAGCAGAACCACACCAATTACAGTCCTCACTAATCCTGAGCAAGATTCTGAAGCTTCTAAGATTTGGGGGATGTTTGTTACTGCAGCAAAAGTTCACACATACAATGTGCCTTCCTAATTTGGATGATCCAAATCAAGTGAACAAAGGCTCCCTTTCCAAATAGCATGGTGTTAAATTTGGATGCTATAGATATTATCCCAATTCCTCACAACATTTTTTAATTTAAAAATTAATTTTAAACGTATATTACCATGTTTTTACAGAATAATAATTACATTCATGAGGGTCTTCACCATATTCTGTCCTGAAGATCTTTGAAAAACTTTAAAAGGCTTCATCAACTCTTGTTACTGGATTTGGACATCACTGTGAACCCTGGGACCCTAGAGTGGGTGGCCAAGGCTTTTGATGTTAGAGGACTAGAGGTAGGCCATGGCTCTTGGTTGTGGAAGACTTCTCAAGAGGCATCTCCTTCTTTTTTTCAGTTTCATTTTAAAATACAATGTGAGAAAGCACCATCCTTATAATATTTTAGAAATGATAGGAAATCTTAAATATAATTTATTATTTTCTGTTCTTTCTTATAGTTCTTTCCTTAGCTACTGGGAAACGAAGCTAGTCTTTTTTGGTGCTGCTTCTTAAGTCCAATTCTTCCATACTGAGTTTAACTTTCCAGCTCTGTGGGAAGATATAAAATTATTTTTGCCATTATATCTTGAGGTGAATTTTTAAAATTAGAGCATTCACTCTGGGTAATAAAAGACTCAGATTCAGTAAAAGCAATCAGTGACCTTGTACAAGTAATCACGATGCTGTATCTTATACAACTGATCTGGATATTTTAAGAGCGAGGCAGACCAATGTGTGTTCATGCAAAAGGTTAGAGAACTGGGTTAAAGAAAAAAAGCATCCTTCTCATCAGTGTGACTCATCCATCCCCCTGAGACTGGCAAAATGACTCAGGCTTTCAAGTAAGTGACAATGCTTATAGAAAAAATATGACCTAGCGGTTTTCATCAGGACTTCTCAGTTGGCTGGTTGTTATGCTTTTGATTTTCCTGCATCCCTGAGGAATTTGGGGGTATTTTGAGCCTTTTCACAGAATTGTCTAAAGGGCCCTGCTGACAGTTCACAAGAAACCCTCTGGCTGTCTAGATTTCAACCTTGACACTTGCAAAGACTCCAGTAGAAAGAGTTGAAGGAAATTTCTGATTAAAACACTAGGTTGAAATCAAGCCCCAAGGCTATAGGTAGATGTGGCCAAACTCTCCTGGAAGAGCACGCATTCATATCTAGAACAAGTGCCAGCCTTCATCTGTGGCCAGTTTCAAGTGCACAGCCAAATTTCCAAGTCCTATGCCTCTGTTCCATCTATATGGAAACCGAACCATTGGTTGGCAGAAAGTGGCCACCACAGGGCTAAGATTTTGTATCAATTTGCCCAGGCTGGAGAGCTCACTTTAGGCCAATTATTATTATCATTATTTTGTTCTTGTTCTTCAGTCACTGAATGGGGACAATCCAGTGGCCTCATTTGTTGAGTTACAGTCAGAATCAGTAAGATAATATGCAATGAGACATTGGGATGCCATAGAACACAAAGTCACTCAACAGGTTTCAGCTATTATGATCTAAGGAAAGCCCCTGCTGTCTGGTATGCTGGTAGCTTCCAAGAGTTTTTTCTGTTTATATAAGCATGCTCTTCAGTGTATGGCTAGAAGGAAACAGAAGGGGAGGGGGCTAGGTTTGGTAGATTTGCCTATGGCCTATATATGTTCCCTGAACATGGCAATTTGGACACACTCAATGTGACCCGCTCCATGCCTCCTGCTGTATTTTTTCACTGCCCACCACGTCTCCTATTCCTCTCTTCCATGAGGATCTCTGACCCACTCTGTCTCTTTCTTGCTGTGTGGCTGTATCCTGCACCCGCCATCCACCTGAGAATAAGTCTCAGCTCCATTGCTCACTGGTCAGAGACAATGGAAGCACAACCCAGCCATCACAAGATCTTGTTTTCTTGTGCTTAAAGCTGATTAGGCACATTTAAAAGAAGCAGCTCTTTGTGAAACCTGTCTTACTTACTTTTCTCTCAGTGCTGAGACAAATATCCGGTATCCAAGTTAAAGGAAGAAAGGTTTATTTAGCTCACAGTTAGTAGAGGTTTCAGTTCATAACTGGCTGGCCCCAAGGCAGGGTGACACATGGCAGAGGGGAAACTATTCACAGCAATGGAAGACTGCAAAAGCAATGAGAGGAGAAAGAGAGGAAAAGAGGACAAGCTGCTTTCTATTCCTTGTATGTCATTCAGGTCATTCCCTCCCTGGTGCCCCAAAGACTCAGGCACATCGCTTTATATAAAAGGCATTTAGTCATCTCCAAGAGTTGCCAGAGTCCTAACAGTTCCAGCATTGCTGAAAAGTCCAAGTCAAAAGTCTCCTTTGAGATTTAAAGTAAACTCTTATCTGTGAGCCCACGCAAAAATGAAAAAAAAAAGTTAAACATTTCTAGCATTCAATGGCACAAAATAGGCATTTCCATTCCAAAAGCTGCAAGCATGAGAATATAAAGGAGTGGAACCAAAGCAAGTCCAAACTATAGCAGGACAAACACTAAGCCCTGTAGCTCCAAGTGTAGCATCTGAGGTATTCAGTAGCAAGAAGTGGACTCCTAAGGGCTTATGTGTTCCACCCATGGCACTGTTGGTGGTCATAGCTCTCATGGATTCTCTCTTGGACCTTCTCTAATTCATCCTTGCAGGATTTTTTTTCTTTTTTTCCTTCTTTTTTTTTTTTTGGTGGGACTGCGGTTCAAACTCACGTCCTTGCACTTGTCAGGCAGGCACTTATGCCACTGAGCTATTTCCCCAGCCCTTATCCTTGCAGTTTTTCTCAGATGATCCACATTCCTGGCTTCTCCAAACTTCTGAGCTCACCACTGCATCTTTGGTTTCACCTCACTGCTTCATACACTGCCCTCTCAGGGACACACTGCCTGCTCTCTCAGGCATTCCTGTGAGATCTGGGTGGAAACTTCTCCGACCCCTCAACTCTGCCATTCTGCATGCACCTAAAAGCAGCATCACATGGATGATGCCAACATCTAGCTGTCAGCTGGAGCAGTAGCCAGACTTTCCTCTCTCTTGGCTGTAGGAGTGGAGTGCCTGGATCACCAAGCATTCTGAATCCAATTCTGAGTAGCAAACTCTCCACACGGGCACCATTGTAGAACATAGTACATCTGCTACCATTCAGAACTTGGTACTCTGTGGCTTTGTTCTCAAAGTAAAACCTTCCTCTTTTGCATATTTGAGGTGTCAGAGGGTAGTCATTCTACTTCTTGTGACACCCTCAGGCCACCTTTTCTATTCTGTGTCTTCCCAGCAATTAAGACCTGCTCTGCTCTATCTTTGCAATATATAGCTTTACTGAAGCTTCCTTTCTGTCCGAACTTGCAGTGTTTTAAATCATCCTCCTGGGCTCTTTGCTCTTGATTCTCAACATAAAGGCCCCAACATTAGCCATGCCAATGCCTAAACATTAGAATGCCTTGACATTTCTTCTGCCAGATTAGTCTGCTGCCATGTATCTCAGTTTCAGGCAAAGTTTCTGGATACGAGCACAACGCAAACAAACTTTCTGCCAACCCATAACACATCATCTGGACTCCAACAGCCAATGCAGTCCTTCCCAGCAGAAATCTCCCAACTCTGGTCCTTATAGGCAGAATTTTTATCAGCCTTCTGGCCTTCTGAGCTCTATCCAGAATTACCTATACAGTATAGACTAAGGCATTCCAGATCTACTTCTTCAGCTGCTAACTTGGAACTTTTTCAAACTCATCCCACAAGTCATTTCCAAAGGCTCCTGGACCACATGGTCAAGTAACCATAATCACAGCAATGGTCCCACTTCTGGTACCAAATTCTGTTTTACTTACTTTCCTCTCATTGCTGAGACAAAATGTGTAACGTCTGAGATTAAAGGGGTGGGGAAGGTGTATTTAGTTCACAGTTAGCAGAGGTTTCAGTTCATGTCAGCTGTCAACAAGATAGGATGGTACATGGCAGAGAGGCAACCATTCACGGCAGTAGAAGACAGCAAAAGCAATGAGAGGAGGTGTGTTGGGGGGAGCCTCCTTCTGCCCCTTGTATTGTATGCAGGCTACCCACCCTAGTGTAAGTGTAACACTCACACCCTTAATCCCAGCATGCTTAATCCCAGTATTACATTTTAAATCAATCACAAATTCTAGATTCAGCTTTGTCTGAAAAATCTTTATGATTGCATGAGGCTTTGGGAAAAATCTAGATACAAATAATAACAAATTCAAACACTCCAAGGGGTCAAACTTTGGAGATAAGTTTTCTTCAAGGGGCAATAAGGAGCTAAATCAAGCACACTATCCATAATACATCTTCATAAAAATGCACTTTGCTCATACATTACCTTTATCCTTGTTCTACTCTGGAACTCAATCCAGTTCTTCTCTCTTCTTCCTCCTCCTATCATCTCTCCCCATGTTATTATGCTAAACACATTTGTTCCCCTGCAGTTGCTCTTATTAGCTACCTACTCTTTACATAAAGAAACTCCAGCAAAGATCTTTTTAGTGCTGGGGCTGAACTGAGTTTTGACCCTCTGGAAGAAGGTCATTTGATTGGTTCATCATAAACAATCCTGGTCACCTCTCATACTCCTTTCTCCCTGGTGTAGAGGGACTTGGAAGAAGTATCAAGTTCTTATCCAATGCTTGGATCGTAACACAGAGATAATAAACCCAGGGCTAATGGTTTGACATAGGTCAGAAGCAGAAAACTTGCTGTTCCAGGACCACCCCAAAACTTGCTGTTCTTGCACCCTCCCAATTTTCATGTCCATCTAGGACTCTGCTCTTCTGCATATCAGCTGTAGGAAAGGCTCCCAAAACACCAGAAAGGACCCTTGCTCCACCTTACCAATTAGCACAAAATCCCATAACAGCCACATCTGACACTGGGTTATTTTTTCCAATTGGATATGGCCTCAAATTCTCAAAGAGTTTTCATATATATATGTATAATTTTTTTTTTTGCTCCTCCAGAGAACCCATGAGGGAGTCACAGCCTTCGATCATTCAATAAAATCTTGCTGAAAGCTCAGTTGAGGGTATTGAGAGCATTCTCTGGACTTGGGGATTTCAGTTTTAAAACCAGGGCAATCCCAGGCAAAGTCCCTTCTGTCACCCTGGGCACAGAATTCCGAAGTACAAATACGGCAGGGGTGGTGCCAGCACACATGGCACTGAAATAATGGTGATTTCCATGTGCTCGCTATTTGTGAATGTTGAGCTGAAATTCAGAAAATGTCATGTACTGATGCCTTTCCCTTCCTTCTCTCACCCCTCCCCTCCCTTACTCTCCTCTCCCTGTCAATTCTCCTTATCTTATCTCCTATCTCCTTTCCTCCTCCTCCTCCTCCTCCTCCTTCTCCTCCTCCTCCTCCTCCTCCTCCTCTTCTTCTTCTTCTTCTTCTTCTTCTTCTTCTTCTTCTTCTTCTTCT
>PVKN010021711.1:0-15429 GCA_004027915.1 Capromys pilorides
TATGCTACCAACAAGTAATAATTAAAAATCTTTGGCATAATTTAACCCCACATGTGACAGACCTATACAGTGAAAAGTAAACAAACATGCTGAAGAAACTAAAGAGCATACAAACACAAAAAAAGACATGTTTGCGGAATGAAATATGTAACACTGTTGAAATGTTAATAGTACCTAAAAAAATCCACAGAGTAAATGGAATCTCTTTCAAGACATCAGTGGTATATGTTATAGAAATAATGTTTAAACCCTACAATTTATTTCTGACAAATAAAGTACTGAATTGTCAAGGGTTTCTGAAAAAGAAAATCAATCTGGAGTCATCATACTTTTTATTTCAAAATATGTTACAAAGCTACAATACTAAAACAAACTAAATTCATACTAGAGAAGTGGGACTGTTGCTGTAACTATACCTAACCATGTGGTTCAGAAGCTTTTGGAACTGGTTTGTGGGATAAGTTTAGAGAAATTTGGAGATTGAGGCTAAAGAAACTCTAGAATGTTGTGTAAAGAATTTCATTGGAGATATAGGTCACGATTCAGAAGATAAGTATGCTGATAGGAATGTAGGTAGTAGAGGTCATACTCATGTTATTCCAGTTAAGAATGAAGACTATATTGGAATTAAACCAGGGATTTTTGTGTTCTTCATCTTGACAAAGATTTGTCTACATTTTGCTCATGTCCTCAGACTCTGAAGTAGGCTAAATTAAAAGTGCTGGACAAATTAATCTGTCAAAGAAAATTTCAAGGCAATTAAAAATTCCATGATATAGATATTTCTGACTCATCTCAGCCAGATTTGCAGTGAGAATCAGGAGCAGAAAAAAAGAGCAAAATGATTTTCAAACTCTGCAGTGTGGCAAAATGAAAGGGAGTGAAAAGTAGTGGCCAAGGAGAGTGTAATTGCTGGAAATATAGGTGCCAAAAAAAAGAAATATTTTGTACAAAGGCAAAAGGAAAGATTTCTTGTGGGCATTAGAGGAATTGACTAAACAATACAAACTGTAAGCTCAAAGGTTTAAAGGGTAAAATCTTTTGAAAGATTAAATGGAATGGCAATCACCAAGAAACACTATTCACTTATTGTCTTGTAAAAAACTGTCTTGGAGTTCAGCCACATAGGCAATCAAAGGGCATTGTAGGTCTGGTTCATATGAGCCCAGCTATAACTCAACCTGGTGGATGATCTTGGCATCATCCATGTGGTTCTGGTTGTGGAAGGATGTATTATGTAAGAGTTACAGAGCAATAGAGGCTTCTTCTCAGATTTTAGAGGAATTCTTGGGAGCATAACAGTCCCTTCCTATACCCCCAAACCAGGCAATATATGAAATTATAAAAAAGAATCCAAAGCTTGAGCAGAGACCCCATAACTTTAGGGATGCCATAATAGTGTAGTGACTGCTAAGGGGAGATACAGGCAGAGAATAGAGGCAGCCTGTTATGCTTTGTATCCAGTTGTTCCCCCAAAGCCTCATGTAAAGCATGGGGCTATCAAGCGCAAGGCTCAAGGGACGGGGCCTCAGGGGGCATGGCCAAGAGAGGCACGAACTGTGAAAACTGACAGCATGTGCTGTCAGAGGGTTCCCCCTGCCAACCAAGGCGTCGGTTTCGTGCAGAGGTGTGGAGCAGATCATCCTGGACACGGGAGCATTCTAGCCCCTCCTCTAGTCCCTATAAAAGAGGAGTAGTATCTTGAAACCTCCAGGAACTTTGACCTAAATAAACCTTTCCTCCTCTAAGCTTGTGTGTCGGGTATTTGTCCAAGCAATGACAGACTAGTAACTGAAACAGAATTTGGTACCAGGAGAGTGGGATCATTGCTGGGGCTATACCTGACCATGTGGATAACAAGCTTTTGGGAATGGCTAATGGGAAGAAATAGGAAAGGTTTGGCAATGTCGCCTATGAGTAAAGTGCTGAAACAGTTTTGGCACTTCTGTAGGGGAGGCTCTGGTCAGAGCTCAGACCAGAAGACTGATAGAAAGCCAACCTGTAAAGGCCAGGCTGGGGAGGTTTCTGCTGGGAAGAAGGACTGCCTTGGCTGTTGGACTTCAGATCATTTTTGTTTTGGCTTGGCCCAAACTTTGGCAGAATTTTGCCTATGTCCAGAGACTTTGCCTGAGACTGAAATGAAACATGGAGGACTAATGAATCTTTCAAAGGAAATTTCAAGGCAGTCGAATATTGGGGCAGTGGCATGGTTACTGCTGGGGGCTCCTAGTCAGATTTATGGTGAGAATGAAGAGCAAAGAGCCCTGCAGAGTGATATGAAATGTTGTGAATTTGGCCAGAAAGAAAGCATGAGGGAGGATGTAGACTGCAAAGATGGAGATGAGATCTCCACTGCCCAGGAGAAACAGGAGAACAGAAAAGATGTCCTGAGGGCATCACAGGAGGTAGCAGTTTCTTGCCCTTTGCAGCCTCAGAATAGCAAGGGCAAGGGCCTTTGCTTTGAGGAGAAAGTCGCAGAGCCCCATGTTCCAGAATGGAGGCAGTGGCCACACCAGATTCCAGAATGGAGGCAGTGGACACACCAGATTCCAGAATGGAGGTGGCAGCCACAGCAGACTACAGAATGGCACCGGCATGGAGAATTTGTCCAGAAATCCAGGTACTCGACTCCTACAGCTAAGAGAGAAGGAAGCCTGGCTACTGATCCAGCTGGCAGCAGACCTTGGCATCATCCACGTGGCACTCATTTTAGATGCATGCAGAATGCAGGAGTTCTGAGGTTAAGAAGGCTTCCACCTCAATTTCACAAGAAGGCCTGGGAGCCCAGACAGTGTGCCCTGGTGAGGGCAATGTGTGAAGCTGTGAGTGAGAAGCCTACTCCATGGAAACGCCAGAAGTTTGTAAAATCCAGGAACATGGGTCATCAAAGGAAAACCGCACAGAGGGAACATAGTTGGCCTAAGAGAGACGCTATGGGAGCTACCATCAAGAGTGCCATTGTGAGCCACATGGAGCTCACAATTTGCTATAGATTTCTTCGGATGTTCCACATGGAACTATAGGACTTAGTGTTTGTCCTGCTGGATTTTGGAATTGTTTTGGCCCCAGTGGTTTGAGTCCTCATGTGTATACCTTTTGGAAAGGCAATGTTTATCTTCTGCCTTTGAATGTTCAATGTATGTAATTTTTCATTTGTGTAGGTGCTCACAGTTGAGAGTTTGCCTTGGATCTTGGAGGAAACTTGGGATTGGGACTTTTCAGCAATGCTGAAACTGTTGGGACTTTGGCAACTCTTAGAGATGGACTAAACTGCCTTCTGCAGAAAGGGATGTACATGAGTCTTTGGGGGTCCAGGGGCAGAATGTTGTGGTTTGTATCTAGTTGTTCCCCCCAAAGCCTCATGTAAATCATGGGGCTGTCAAGCACTCAGCTTGAGGGATGGGGCTGTCAAGCGTTAGGCTTGAGGCACAGGGCTTCAGGGGCCATGGCCAAGAGAGGCACAAATCATTAAAACTGATAGCATGCGCTGTCAAAGTGTTCCCCCCCAATCAAGGCAGCCGTTTCATGCAGAGGTATAGAGCAGATCATCCTGGACACGGCAGTGTCCCAGCCCCTTCTCTAGTCCCTATAAAGTGGGGACAGCATCTTGAAACCTCCAGGAACTGTGAACTAAATAAACCTTTCCTCCCCTAAGCTTGTGTGTCGGGTATTTGACCCAGCAACGACAGAATAGTAACTAAAACACAGCCCAAGAGAGAAGCCATATGAACTCCAAGCAACAAAGACATAGCAATATAGATGGCCAATACTTTTGATGCTAATATCTAACCACCACATGGCCTGTGAGGTGGACACAAAGAATCAGTATGTAATGTTTGGACTGCTAGGATTTGGTCTTGATTCAGTCCAATTCCATTCTATTTTAAAAAGTCATCCCTTTTGAAATGGGAATATGTATCCAGTATCTATATGTTCCAAATATTTAACTTTCTTCATTTTTATAGGGTTTTAAAGTTAATAATTTGCCTTGAGTCTCAGAGAAAACTCAGGACATAGGCCTTTAGGCAATTCTGGAATTGATAAGACTTTAATGACTCTTATAAATAGACTGAATGTGTTTTTGCAATGAAATGGACATAAATTTTGGGAGCCAGAAGCAGAACGTTTACACTAAAATGTTCACCAAGATTCATTCATTCAGAAGTGAGTCCTCTGGAGATGAGTGGATCAACCAAGTGCCATTCTTACTAATGGATTATTCCATGGATGGATTTAAAATTGAGCATGATCTTGAGACGTGAGCCCATTTGGAGGGCATGAATCATTGGAAATATAATTTTATCTATCTATCTATCTATCTATCTATCTATCTATCTATCTATCTATCTATCTGTCATCTATCTATCTTCCTGTTCTGTGTTCTGTTTGATTCCTGATTACCATGGGTTGAGCACCTTTCCTCAACCAGGTCTTCATCTGCAATGCCACTTCTGCCTTGGCGTTAAATGATTGTAGAGTGTACTTCTGAAACTATGAGCCAAATACCATGCTGATTTTATCACTTTAGCTTTGTAGTATAAATTTAGGTCAGGAACTGTAATGCCTCCTGCCTTACCTTTGTTGCCCAGAATTCTCTTTGCAATTCTGGGCATTTTTGGTTCCAAATAAATTTTATGAATGATTTCTCCAGGTCCATTAGGTATGTTGATGGTATTTTGATAGGAATTGCATTAAATCTGTATAGCAATTGAGGGAGTATTGTCATCTTCAAAATGTTGGTTCTTCCTATCCAGGAGCAGGGAATATCTTTCCATTTTCTGAAATCTTCTAGAAAATCTTTTTTTCTGAGTACTGTAGTTTTCATTGAAAAGGTTTTTTACTTCCCTAGTTAGGGTAATTCCTAAGTATTTCATATTCTTTGCTACTATCATAAATGGTACTGTTTCACTAATTTCTTTCTCAGTGTGTTTGTTATCTGTGTAGAGGAATGCTATTGACTTTTGTGTGTTGACTTTGTAACATGCTATGCTCCTGAATTTGTGTGTTAATTCTAGTAGTTTCTTGATGGAGTTTTTTTGGGTCTTCCTAGTAGATTATCAGGTCATCTGCAAATAGTGATAGTTTTGCTTCTTCTTATTCCTTTTATTTCTCTATCTTGTGTAATGGCTGTAGCTAATTATTCCAGAACTATGTTGGATAGGATTGATGAAAGAGGACATCCTTGTCTTGTACCAGATTTGAGAGTAAAAGTCTTCAGATTTTCTCCATTTAGAATTATGTTAGCTGTTGGCTTGTTGTAGATGGCTTTTCTCTGGTTCAGGCAGAAGCACTCTATTCCAATTTTCTATAGCACTTTGAACAATAATGAGTGTTGGACTTTGTCAAAGACCTTTTATGCATCAATTGAGATTGGTTTTGGCTCTATTGATATAGTGTATTGCATTTATAGATTTACATATATTAAACCATCCTTGCATCCCTGGGATGAATCCTACCTGGTCATCTTGTATATTCTCTTGATGATTTGTTGTATTCTAGTGGCGAGGATTTTATTGAGGATTTTTGCATCTATGTTCATGAGAGAAACTGGCCTGTAGCTCTCTTTTTCAGTTGCATCTCTCTCTGGTTTTGGTATCAGTGTAATACTGGCCTCTAGGAATGATTGTGGAAGGATTTCTTTTTTTTCTACTTCATTGAGGAGTGTGAGGAGTATTGAGATTATGTCTTCTATAAATTTCTTATAGAATTCAGTGGTGAATCCATCAGGTCCCTGACTTTGCTTTATTGGTAGACTTTTTATTACATTTTGTATTTCATTGACTGTTATTGGGTTATTGAGAGTTCTTATATCTTCTTGATTCAGTTTTGATAATTTGTAGTTTTCTAGGAATCTATCCATTTCATCTGTGTCTTCAATTCTGTGAGAGTAAAGAGTCTCAAAGTAGCTATTTATGATCCTCTGAATCTCTGCTGGTTCTGTAGTAATTTCACACTTCTCATTCCTCATTGCTTTAATTTGAGTCCTTTCTTTCCTCTTTATGATGAGGTTAGCTATGAGTTTATCAGTTCTATTTAATCTTTCAAACCAGCTTTTTGATTCATTAATTCTTTGTATTGTTTTCTTAGTCTCAATTGAATTAATTTCTTCTCTAACCTTTATAATTTCCTCCCGCCTTTGGGCTTCAGATTTCGTTTGCTCTTCTGTTTCTAGTTGTTTTATGTACTGCATAAGAGTATTTATTTGTTCTCATTCTGTTTTCTTAACATGTGAGTTCAGAGCTATAAATTTCCCTCTAATAACTGTTATCATTACATCCCATAAATTCTGGCAAGTTGTGTTTAAATTTTCATTAAATTCTAGATATTGTTTAATTTCATCTGTAACCCACTGATTGCTGAGAAGAGTGTTGTTTAATTTCCTTGTAAATCTGGAGTTCCTGTGGTTTCTTTTGTCATTTATTTCCAATTTCTTTGCACCGTGGTCAGATAGTATGCATGGGATAATTTCTGTTTTCTTGCATATACTGAAGCATGACCTATGGAGTAATACATGGTATATTTTAGAAAATGTCCCATGTGCAGCTGAAAAACATGTGTTTTCTGAAGTGGTTGGGTGAAACACTCTGTGTATGTCCTCTAAGTCCAGTTGCTCCAAATTCTGTTTCAGTTCTGCCATTTCTTTGCTAATTTTTGTCTGCTTGACCTATCTTTTTTAGATAGGGGCATGTTAAGGTCTCCCGTTAAGATTGTAGTATTGAATATTAGATTTTTTCATGTCCATTAAGGCTTGTCTTATATATCTTCCTGCTTCTGTGTTGAATGCATACATAGTTGTGTGTTAACTCTTCGTCATGAATTTTTCCCTTGACCAGTATGTAGGAGCCTTCTTTGTTATGTTTCATCAATCTTGGTTTGAAGATTAGATTGTCTGAAAACAGGATTGCTACCCCTGCTTTTTTTTTTTTTTTTTTTTTTTTTTTTTGAGGTGCTGGAGTATGCAGTATTGTTTTCCATCCTTTCACTTTTAGCCTATTAGTTTCTTTCTGAGTTAAGTGTGTTTCTTGTATACAGTGCATTGTTGGTTTTTGTTTCCTTATCCACTCTGCCAGTCTACTTCTTTTAATTGGAGAATTAATTCCACTTATATTGATGGTTATAATTGAAATGTATTGACTTATGATTGACATAACTTTTATTTACTACTGTTTACCAGTTTTTCTCTTATGTTTTCATTGGTTGCCCTATTTGGTGGGATCTTTCTGTTCTCATTTGTTGAGTTTGTATCATTTTGGTCCCTCTCTCAAATATTTTTTAGTATACTGTGTAGTGTTGGCTTTGACATCATGAAATTCTTTAGTTGTTCCTTGTCATGGAAGTATTTCACTTCTCCTTCATACTTGAAAGAGAGTTTTACCGGGTATAGCAGTCTGGGCTGAAATTTGTTTCCATGAAGGACTTCAAGCATTCTGCTACATGCTCTTCTTGACGTCATGGTTTGTAAAGAGAGATCTACCATTATTCTGATAAGTTTTCATTTAAATGTGATCTGTTTCTTTTCTCTAGCAGCTTTTAGTATATTATTCTTCTGCTGAATTTCTGGGATCTTAACTATTGTATGTCTGGGTGTGTTTTTAGTTAGGTTGATGTTATTTGGAGTTCTGCGTGCTTCAGTTATCTGAATGTTCGATTGCTTTCTCATATTTTGGAAGTTTTCTGCTATTGCTTCTGCCCATATTCTTTTTATATCCTTTGTATTAACTCCTTTTTTCTCATTGATTCCTATTAATCTCACGTTGTTCATTCTTGCATCATCTTGAAGATGTTGAATCATTTTTTTTCTGCATCCTAGTTGTTTTTTTCAGAGATCCTTTCTTATCTTTTCCCTGGCTGTGACTGTGTCTTCAATATCTGAAACTCTACCTTCACTTTTGTGCATATGATTTTGCCAACTGTGATTGAGATTTTATTTTCTTGTATATCTCTTTGAAACTGTTTCTTGCAAACTGTTTCTTTCCTCTATTGCTCATTTAGGGAATCCATCACTTTTCTGTTCTCCTTTAATTGTTTATCAATGTCATCTTCAATATTACTTAAGTCTTTCATTATAGTTATTCTTTCTCTCTCTAATTCAGAGATTATTTCTACTCTGTTTTCCTCTTTACCTTTCTGCAGCTGTTCCCTTACTTTAGATGCTATTAATTTAGACATGTCTTTTTTTTTCTTCAGAGATTATTTCTGTTTTGTTTTCCTCTACATTTCTGCAGTTGTTTTTCCACTTCAGATTCTATTAATTCATGCACTTCTTTTTTTTATTTCAGATGTTATCTCTAATCTGAGTTGCTCTATACGTTTCTGTACTTGTCTGTCTACCTCAGACTCAGATTTTTTGGCTGCATGATTTCCATTTTCTTCCATGGTCGTGTGTCCTGTATTTGATTTGGGTGGGCTCGGGCCATGAGATTGCATCTTACTCCTTGTTGTTATCATTTTTTATGGCAGTGATCTCTGCACTTTGGTGCAGTTATGCTATTAGCGCCTATGTGAGCTTGGACTGGATCCACCAAGCTTATTCCCCTCCAGACATGCTTGGCTCTTAGTCGGAGCTAGGGCCACTGGCTGCTTCGAGGTCCCATAGTTTGGGACTGTGTGTGGAGTCAGAGCTCTGGAGTTGGAGTCTGGGGATAGATACGGGCTGAGGGTCCTTACCTGGCAGGCACGTGAGTCCCAGATAGGATCACAGATGGTTTCAGACTGGCACTTGGGTGGGAGGTGCTGGGAGATGAAGGCGGGCTGAGGGTCCTCACCTGGCAGTTGCGTAGGCCAGCTGAGATGGTGGATGGGTTCGGAAATCTACATGCATTTCTATTGGAATGTACTAATGGGATATTGATTCTAGGCAGAGGAAAATAGAAAGAGAAAGTACAGGGTGGTTATACTCTGTAGCCTCTGACTATTGCTGAATTGGCAGCACTTATACAAATAGCCTCTGAACAGAAACTTCAGAATGCAAAGATGAAGCACAAGATTCCCTAAAGAATTAGTGAAGCCACATCTGTAATTTTAGACTGACAAGTGTTTAAAGAGAACTATAAGATATTAAGGGTCTGGAGGCCCTAGAGTTTTGTATAAGCATCCAGTCAATTAACTGAAATGGATCTCTGCACAGGAGTTTTGTTAAAGAGATATGGATTTTTCTGATAGTATTTGGCCTTGAAGATTCAAAAATCAAAAGCAGATGGATGACAAAGGAATCAAATGGGAAGATTCACTTGTCCATCCTCAGTGTACTTCTGCCCCTCTGTTGAGGACCAGATTGACATGGTGCAAAGCAGGCAATGATTAATAATAATAAATTGTCACAAAAATAAATACTCTGTCCTAGGCGTATGTAACATATTATGAGACCCTTGTCTGGCTTACAGGCATATTAATCTTTAAACTAATGGTTAAGCTAAGGTTCTGTACATCAAGAATGTATGACAGGGCTGGAGAGAGGGCTCAGTAGAATAAGAGCTTGCCTGGTGAATGCAAGGAGCTGAGTTCAATCCCTGGTTCTGGAAAAAAATGATAGCATGACAGCTAAGAGTTTAACACACCCAAGTTCCTTATACCTTGGTAGTCCCAGCTACTAGACAATCAGGTTACTATTTAAACATGATTTACTCCTGTGAAATTATCCAAAAATATATTATTACATGAGCCTTAAATCTTGAATACATCAGCTATTCACACTCATCATTTCCTGCAGCCCAATGGCACACACTCCAATCAAGATATGTACCTCTTAAAGGTAAAATACCCCATGCCTCATTGTTTCAGTCCATTCATGGCTTTGACTATACTAGTACCCTTTATATATTCTGTGATTTAACCTGTCATTGTATCCTTGAGAAGGAGATCAATGTTTATATATCAGCATCTGGAATTCCCTACTTTACTGTCATAGCTCAGCATTATCAGCCAATATTACGTATATTTCATCAGACCAGTGGAAGGGCAAGGCCATATGTGGGTTGCTAATCCACTCAACCCAGCTTTATTGTGTAATGCCCACCATGCTGAAGGTTCTCCATCAAATATAGACGCTGAGTGCACAAAGTAATGAATTAATGTCAAGGACCTGTGCAGTATTTGATTGTGTGACCTCTGCCCTGGTATTCATATGTGGGCAGCAGTTTGTTCACCAGGGATCAAAGACAGGCCAAACCATTACTTCAATTTTTAAAGATGCTGCAAGGTCAAGCTTTCTCTGAACTGGCACTCAAAGTCAAATACCATGTTCCTAAGCTATGATTTTGAGAGGAGTTTATCTGAGATTTTGGGAAGACTCTCTCACCCAATATTAGAAACTTAACCCCCAGTGATGCATTGAGAATTGATTAGAGAACTAGGACTATGACACCAACACAGGCTCTTATTGCTTTTGTGGTTTAACCTGAAACAGGACTTGGCAGTTAGAGGGAAGCATCCTTGTCCATTTCTTGCAACATCAAACATTCTTCTCATCATGCTTTGAGGCTCAGAAGGACCAGAGACCAGGGGCATTTTTTCCTTATTGGATAACTGCTTACTTTGCAACCTGGCTTGTGGATCCAAAAGTCATCAGAGCTTTGACAGTTAAAGTCAAAGGATTCTTAATACTTGGACAAAAATTCAAGTTTCTTATTTCTGAGTCACTGAAACTGTGATTGCTCCCACTCACCAATACTACTTTTCACATGGGAATAACCAGGTATGTTTCATTGGTTTGTTAATACAGTGACAGAGCAGAACTTAAGAAAATAGAGGGAATGTATTGGAAAACCATTCAAATACATGAATTAAAGAAACGACTATCACAAAAAATATAAATTGTCAAATTGAATGGGTGAGTTAAAAATTAGTAGATAACTTGCATGACAGGAGCTTGAGGAATTTTGAAAAATTGATCTTTCCCTATCCAGCCAATCCAATCCTCTCCCTTTTGGGTTTTAACCATTGTAAACTGGATTATATTGATCTGTCTTTCATCTCTGCTAGGAACTGAGCTCCCACAGAGAGCAGAAAGGAGTTCCAATATTGACTGAATGGCCAGATGTAAGTATAGCCAACTGCTTTGACCACGATACTGTTGCAGGTGAGCCGTTCAATGGCTTCAGGGACCAGAGGCAGCTCTCTGAGTTTTCTTTCACCTGAATGTTGCTTGCCTTGCTTCTGATGTATCCCTTGCTTGGATAGATTTCTTCATTTAAACATGTTATTTTGCATGTGTTTAGTGAAACACTTAAATATATTAAACCCAAACTTGTTTCTGCTTTTATAACCACCACCTTAAGTTACTCACTACCATTTGGCTTAAGCAGAACTGGTGCTTTGACTAATATAGCACAGCTGGACTCAAAATCCAATCCTTCCAGGCCTATCAAAGTTTTCCTTATCAAGGAATACTTTACTGGACCAGAAAATGTTAGACCTCCATGAGAATGTTGACCTCATATTGCCCTATACTCTTTCTCCACAATTTAAACATCTCATTTTATAAGTGGGGTAATGAAGATATTGCAGAATAATGTGAAATGTCTAGGGTCAAATGTAAGAAAATGGTAAATTTAAGACAGAAACTCAAGTCAATAATACCTGTACTATTGGTCCTTCCCTGTCACTCTTACGATTCTAACTTTCTAGGTCTGACTGTGAGCTCTAAATCTAATTATAAAGAGAGGATAGGATCCAAGTCTTGAAACACTGGGAAAAGTGGAGTTAAGAAAAGAAAGATAAGCTATCTGAACTGACAGGAGTCTCTGTGGTAAGAGAAATTTTGTGCAGTTTCCATTTTTGGCCTGATGAAAAAGAAAATTCACAGATTCATAAATTCATTTTGAAGAAGAATTTTGGTTTTGTTCTCTAGAATAATATTTTTGAACTTTTTCTGACAGAGCCTCTTTATGTTTTCAGGCTAGCCTCAAGATTATGGTGATGTTCCTGCTTGTGTCTCTGAGTGCTGGGATCATGGGTGTGTTCCACTGTGCTCAAATCTCTGCAGAATAACTTACTCATTTATGTTGATACACCTGTAGGGCACACCACAATCCACTTCACTTCCTTATGACTCACAGTAATCTAAACAATGGTGTAAATACTGAAAAAGAGTGCTAGGATGCATCAGCTGTGTATGTATCCATGTTCATAATTTTGCTTATGTAAGTGCTCAAGTTTTGCATAAATCCTGCCCTCTAATGCCTAAATGTAAGGATGCTCAATGAAGATTGGCTCCTAGAGGCTCATATAAGATCTTGGAAGGAAACATGTCCATACACACATCCACATATATAACAATTCAAATAACTGTGCCACAAGTATGGGTAGAAACATTTGTAGCACATATATGTGAACATATGTCATGGAGTTTTGTTTCTTGGAAGGAGACTGAAAGGACTCCATTGAGTTTGGCATAAATTATCTGATTAGGAATGAGCATTAAAACCATGGCTATCCTATTCTAATCCCCTTGAGTTTAGGTCTTTGGGCAGAGTGTCTCAACTAGTCTTAGCTTTCCTTCCCACATTAAGCACTTGGGGACCTAGAATGTAAGGAGCTTTAAAGGAGTGTTTATGGGCTAGTGCCTAGTATCCCAAATCAACATTGGAACAAAGGAGGTACTACAGACATAGGCCCTGTACATCATGGGGGAAAAGCCTGCTCTAACTTCCACTTTTAACCTTAAATAATGAGATTATAGGATAGAGTTCAGGCTGTGAACATATTGAACCAGTTGTCTAAGCAGCGAATTAACTTGCTGTCTTCTCTAAAGCCACTCCCTTTGCAGCATATAGTGTAATAAGATTTGATGACCAGTGATTATCACTCTGTCCTACATATTCTGTATTCTTGTTGCTATAGAAATGCAGCCACGGTTCAGGAGCTCTGCTATCTCTGCATAATGGAGTGGGAGCCTCTAAATGCTGACAGAATGCTGGGAAAAAGGGAAACTTCTGCTGGTGAGGAAAGCCCATGACAGCACATGAAAGTGTATTAGTAAATAATATACTTTCTGTCCACCTCTGTATAGTCACATGATCATTACCAGAGGCACAAAAGTTAGACTGTAAACTGGAGCCTTAAGACAGATAGCGCCAATTGTTCTTTAGAGTGATTTCCCAGAACACTCTGCTTCAGAAAACTCATGGAAATAAGAGATTCAAATTACATTGCCCCTTCCCCAACAGGGCCTAAAATCCCAAATTTCTTGTTGATATTTGATATCAACAGGAAGGATTGTACTTGCTTATGCTCCAAGGAGGTATAATTGCCCTCTCACAGACAGCATTCAAGTTTTAAGAGCACTTAGTATGGACCTGGCAACTCAGTACGAACTGGGGTAACACTGTCTGAAAGAGTAGGCTCATAATAGGGATTCATGATCATAGCTAAATACAGGCAATCACCGGAAACAGTGGGCATCCTCACTTACTCCTCCTCTCCCCTTTTTTCACCTTGCCTGAAGTGCACATGGGAAAAATGAAGTTAGGAGTGAGGATTTCATGTGCTAAGAAATGCCACTGCCCCTTGCCTTCAGCCGAGAGCTCTATCTGAGTTCCAGTAATCTTGTTCAGTCCCCCATGTTTTCAGACTCACAATAAGCTTTGAGAGTCAGTGTCTAGACCCACAGTGACCTAATCTGCCTGCTGACTGGTTGCTATGGCAATCCTGGCAGAAACTTTCATCAGTAAATGAAATAAAAAGGCAAGAGGAAACCTGGGGTGGTAGACCCTGATGGGGAGGGGACAGTGTAATTAGAATATCCTAATTCAAGGAACAAACAGACTTTCATAAAGAAAACACATAAACACAAGTTAGGGCTTGGCTGTGACTGGGAACATCTTGCTTGAGGAAAAGGTTGCTTTCCTTAGAGAAACTTCCAGAGCAATTTGGAAGATAGGGCGAAGTGCCACTAAATTAGGACAAAGGGTGAACCAAATAATTAACTCTGCTTTTGAAATTAGACACCCAAATTCCTGTTTGGGGCTTATTGAAGGGAGATATCCAGAATTACTTCCCTGTAGTGGGAACAACTGTGGTACACTGACTCCAGAATCATAGCAAAGGACACATGCTCTAGTGGTGACACCCAGGCCTGTGGCTCACACGAACATCAGCTCAGGAATTGTTTGCATCACTCAACTTCTCTGCTGCTCCCTTCTGTGTGCCTAAGATCTCTCTTGTTTTCCTCTTTTCAGCCAATATTTTGGACTCTATAATCATCTTAGGAGCTTAAGACTCGGTAGTGGTCCTAGTTTCTGGTTACTTTGGAAATACATACAGGAGCATCACTCACCAAGTTAAAGTAAGAGGGAACCTAGGTTGAGGTAAGAGGGGTACACCAAATGGAAAGATCCAGTAATGAAGTCAAGAATGCTATAATTACACTAAGTGATAGTCTTTTTTTTTTTTTTTTTTTTTTTTGGTGGGAGGAACTAGGGTTTAAACTCATGATCTGCACTTCCCAGGCAAGCTCTTGTGCCATGGAGCTGTCTCCCCAGCCCCTAAGTGATAGTCTTGAATGATTAAAAGCTGACAAACACAAGTCACTGGTCAAGGCATGAGCTATCATCTCACTAGGGAAAATGCAACATCAAATACAAAAGAGAAAGGATTTTTCACTAGGCAAGTTTGTATGGAGTAATGTAAAGGAAAAAGAAAATTTTTGGCTTGATTAAGATCTTGGCATATTGGTTTTATAAAGACGCAGACAAGTTAGGGGTTCAAAGTCCATGTATGAATGTACCGATGACTCTTCAATTGTCGGTCATGGTTTTTCCTTGGGAAACTAAGTTTCAAAATTGGAATGGCATAGGCCAAATGCTAAGAATATAACAGTTTGTGGAGGTTGGTGGAGATTCAAGATCATGATCAGCACATCAGAACTCACTCTATACCACATAGTCAACCTCAAAGTGAGACCAGGATGGTTAAGCTCCTAGTTTACAGATAAAGACATGATTTCCAGGGAGAAGAAGCAGACTTCTTAGGGTGCAATAGCTCATCTGGACCAAATTTAAAAGAAAATCATGCAAATGGCTTGTGGGGGAAGTATTAGGACAGAGACTATCATCAAAAGAGGGATGGATACTCTATATAATTCTGGAATTCACCACAATTTTTAATGCAAGGAAGGAAATATTCTGAGTGATGCTAAATAATGTGAATTGGTGTAATCCATTGAAAGTGGGAAAGAAGAAACACTACAAAATATTAGAGTCATGGGGGAGGAAGAAGAGAAAGAGAGAGAACAAGAGTAAAAGAGAAGAAGGACCTCTCATGCACTAGGGAATTTTATAGAAAAGATCAAAAGGTTTTACAAGATCACTTTGGTATGGATACTAGGAACATTTGGAATTAGGAGACTATGGGTAGCTGAATCAGAGTTAGGGGAATTTTAGAGTTCATTTTCAGAGTAATGGTTCCCACAATGAAGAAAGAGCACGATGC